>JAKZJZ010000550.1:0-44956 GCA_022702705.1 Papilionanthe hookeriana x Papilionanthe teres
TTGAGCTCGAGTTGGAGGGAATTGGGGCTGGAATCCAGTGGGAATCAAATGCTCTATGTGTGGAGAGTGGTCTGGAATGATTTTGGCAGAGTTTCCTTAAGGTTGGTTCAGCACCTCTTCCATGGCCGAGAGGGGTGGTGTTTAAATAGGAGAGGCTGGAGAGCCTCCCAGGGGGAGTTAGGGACTGGGATCAGTTGCTCTTGGCAAGGGAAGAACAGCTGCAATGGCCACTGGGCATGGGGCAACTCAGCAAGGGAGAATTTCAATGTTGGCTCACATGTGAGCTCTCGGGTGTGGTGTTTTCCGGCGATCCAGGCGGCTGGCCGGCAGGCATGGGTCACTCTCAGGTTCAGGTGGGTCAGGGTTGGAGGTTTGTGCAGTCAATTGAGCTTTGCCATGTGTCAAATGCTTGGATTAAAATGGCATGGGGGAAGGCCAATTTTGGCTTGATTTGGGTCAACCCATCCTTTTGGGCTTGGTTCACCCTTCAAGGTGGCTTTGGGTGTTGTGGGGAGTCAAAGGAATTAGCTGGTTTGGCATGGAGAAGTCCTTATCCAAATATATTTGGATTAAATTTGTGTTAAGGTGAAACATGTTTAAGGCTAATGATTTTTAGGAGGTGCTTAAAGGACCTCCTCCTTTTGCCATTTAAGGAGGGTTGACAACTTAGAGATCCTCATGGCTTGCCAATGGCTTGCATGTGGCTTCATGGCTCCATGTGGCTTGGGAAAAGATTGGGTCAATTTCATAAAAAGGGATTTTATGGATTTTGGCATTTTGATGGAAATTGTTATGGGGCTTGATTTGTAATTGTTTAATTGATAAATTAGGACTTTAGGAATGATTTTAAATTGAATGTGTGATGAAGGAAAGTGTCATGTGGGCTTTAGATTGATTTGGGCTTTTGAATTTGATGGAAGTGGGCTTTTAGGAAGGTTTAAGGGAGTGGGCCTTTAGGTTTAAGAATGAATTCATGGATGGGAATTTTGTAGAAGTTTGGGCCAAATAATTGCTGGGTTTGGTTTAGGGATATGTCATGAGTGGTTTGAAACAAACTTGATGTGGTTTGGGTTTGATTTGGGTTGGATTTGGGCCTCTTTGGTAAATGGGCCAATGTAGGTCAAATTGGGCTAACTTGGGCCAATGTTGGGCTAGAGTTAAAATTGATGTAAAATTAATGTTGGGAAATGTTTATGGGAATGTTTCAAAGATTTTTTGACTTTGGTTGGGTTTTGATTTTGGGGCTAATTGGAGTTGAATTGGGTGAGTTTGAGCTAAGTTTGGGTCATGGGTCCAAATTGGGCTTTAAGGTCAAAAGTGAAATTGGATTCAAATGTCAATCAAATTGGGCTTGAATTTGGTCTAGATTGGTTTTAGGGATGTTTAATTGAAGTTTAGAATTGAATTGGACCAGAATTTGGGTCAATTGGGTAGGTTTGGTTTGACATTGGGTTCACTTTGGGTTAAAATGGGTCAAATTGGGGATTTTGACAAAGTGGGGTAAATTGACAAAATTGGCCCATGGTGTAGTTGAACAAAATGAAATTATGAGTATTTGGGATTTTCTGCAATTTTCTGGGAATTTTCTGAATTTTTGGATTTTTTGGCTAGGAGGTGCATTTTGGGTATTTGGAGGGTATTGGGAGGTATTTTTGGAATTTTTGGTATTTTTGGCTATGAATGATCAATTTGAGTGATGTGGGAATGTTTGGGATTGGTTTTGAGGAATTTGGGTGATTTTGGAGAATTTTGAAAAATTTGGGTAATTTCAAGGGTTTTGGGTAGGTTAGGCGGGTGTAGGGTCCCCGGGGTCAAAAATTAAAAATTTGGAAAATTGAAGATTGGGTAAATGTAAGTGGAAAGAAATCATTTTGGTTGAGCCATGATGCCATGTTAAGCCTATATGAGCCATGAGAGGACTCATTTGAGGCATTCACTATGTTGTTCCTAACCCTCTTAGCCAAGGGCTTAGGGGTTAAGGACCATCCATGTGAATCACCTTCATGATTCAGGAGGTCAAGTTGGGTATAGGTGTGGTTTTAGGAGGAGTGTGAAAGTGTAGTGTATAAGTATAGTGTGTGTGTGTAAATCATCCCCCTTCACCAGACCAGGCCACCCAGGGCAGTCCTAAGGCCAAAGAATCCTATAGGATCACATCCTTTAAACTTCCACATTTGATTTCAACCCTCTAGGTGATTAGGGGTCTACTATCAAGTTAGTGGAGTTTGCAGGGAGTTAAGAAGTGGTTTGAAATTCTAAGTGGTGGGTCCCGATTCTAATCCTCTAGGATAGTCAAAGGAAAATCCTAAGGCTAGATCCTAAGTACTAAAAAAGAAGGAGAGAAGTCCTCATCAAAAATGAGGTCAACAGGGAGAGGTCACCATTCATGATGATGTGGCTAATTTTGGGTCAGAGTGAAGTATAAAAGGGTTAAAAGACTTTAAGAATGAGTTTGGAAAGAGGTCCGCTCTTGTCATTAATGGCTTCGTGAGGTGGAAAGGTCTTACATGGATTCATGTGGCTTTTCATCAAGCTTCATGGCTTGCACATGGCTCTGTTGACCTCATTTTTGATGAGGTCTTTTCTTCTCTCTTTAGTACTTAGGATCTAGCCTTAGGCTTTTCCTTTGACTATCTTAGAGGACTAGAAGTGGAACCCATACTTTTGAAGTTTAAACACCTCTTGACTCCCTGCAAACCCCACAAACTTGATTGAAGACCCCTAATCACTTAGAGGGTTGAAATCAAAAGTGAAGGTTTAAAGGATGAGTTCCCTATATGACTCTTTGGCCTTAGGACCACCCTGTGTGGCTTGGTCTGGTGAGGGTTGACTTACACACTCACTACACTCATACTCTACACTCTCACACACACAATGCAAATCCTAAAACCACACCCATACCCAACTTGACTCCTTAACTCATGTGGGTAATTCATATGGATGGACCTTAACCCCTAAGCCACTGGTTAAGAGGGTTATGAACAACATAGTGAATGACTCAAATGAGTCCTCTCATGGCTCATATAGGCTTAATATGACTTCATGGCTCAACCAAAATGATTCCATTTCACTTACATTTGATCAATCTTCACTTTCCCAAAATTTCAATTTTTGGCCCCGGGGACCCTACACCTATCAAGCCTACCAAAAGCCCTTAAAATTGCCCAAATCCTCCAAAGTTTCCAAATCACCCAAAATTCCCCAAAATTAACCTTGAACATTTCCTCACCAATCAAATTGATCATCCATAGCCAAAAATACCAAAAAGTCCAAAAAATACCCCCAATACCCTCCAAATACCCAAAATGCCCCTCTTAGCCAAAAAAATCCAAAAAATCAGAAAATTCCCAAAAAAAATTCCAGAAAATCCCAAATATTCCCAATTTCATTTTGTCCAACTACACCATGGGCCAATTTTGTCAATTTACCCCACTTTTACCAAAACCCCCAATTTAGCCCATTCTTAACCCAAGTGAACCCGATGTCGAACCAAATCTACCCAATTGACACCAATTTTGGTCCAATTCAATTCTAAACTTCAAATTAATATCCACAATATCAATCTAGACCAAATCCAAGTCCAATTTGATTGATATTTGAATCCAATTTCACTTTTGACCTTAAAGCCCAATTTGGACCCATGACCCAAACTTAGCCCAAACCAAACCAATTCAACTCCAATTGACCCCAAACCTTTTCTAAACCTTCCCTAACATCCACACAAACAAAAAACCAACATGATTTGCCCAAAATTTGGACCCAAACCCCACTCAAATTCAACCCAAAACCAAAAAGCCCAATTTTGACCTAAACCCAAACCTAACCCAAATAAGCCCAAGTCCCAAAACAAAAAACCCAACCAAAGTTAAAACCTCTTTGAAACACTCCCATAAACATTTCCCAACATTAATTTTACATCAATTTCAACCTTAGACCAACATTGGCCCAAATTAGCCCAATTTGACCTACATTGGCCCATTTACCAAATGAACCCAAATTCAACCCAATTCAAACCCAAACCACCTCAAATTCATTTCAAATCACTCATGACACATCCCTAAACTAAACCCAACAATTATTTGGCCCAAAATTCTACAAAATTCACATCCATGAATTCATTCTTAAACCTAAAGGCTCATTCCCTTAAGCCTTCCTAAAAGCCCATCCAAAGCAAGTTCAAAAGCCCAAAGTCCATGACAAAGCCCACATGAAATTCCTCTCATCATCCCTTTGATTTAAAACACTTCCTAAGTTCTAAAATCCATCACCAAATAAATCCAAATCAAGCCTTATGACAATTCTCCTTAAATCCATAAAAAATTCCAACACCCTTTCTCATGCAAGTGAGACAACTTTTCCCAAGCCATATATGAGCCATGAAGCCATGCATGAGTCACATGGGAGCCATGAGAGCCATGGAATCTACTTTCCACCTCACCAAGCCATTAATGGCAAGAGAGGGGATCTCTTTCTTAAACCTTTTTAAACCTTTTTTTACCTTAAACATGATACACTCTAAACCATACTTTGCCACCTAATCCTTGATGTGGACTTCACTACCTTTGGTAGGTTGACTCACATGATCCTCTCGGCCTAAAACCGAGGTCATGGGGAGGTGAACCCAACCCGAACACATGGGTTGACCCAAGCCGAGCCAAAATAGCCATGCCCCCATTCCATTTTGATCTAACCCCTTTACACATGGCAAAGCTCGATTGCCTACACAAAACTCCGACCACGACTCACACGAACACGAGGGTGACCCATGCTGCCCGGCCGGCCGCACTGGATCATCGGAAAACACCATGGCCGACGCCTTGGGAGGAGCCAAATTTTGGAATTCCACCTTACTGAGCTGCCTCACTCCAAATGGCCATTTGCAGCTGTTCTTCTCTTCACCAGAGCAGCTGATCCCATCCCTTAAACCCCCCTGGGAAGCCCTCCAGCCTCTCCTATTTAAACACCCCTCCTCTCGGCCAAGAGAGGTGCTGAACAAAACCTTGCTGAAACCCCGCCAAAATCATCCACGACCACTCTCTACACATAGAGAACTTGTTCCCCACTGAAATCCCCCTGCCATTTCCTCTCGCGAGCTCGATTTCGAGTTCGAATCAAAGCCCAAAACCAGGGACACTTCACCACGGTGAGTCGATCTTTAAATTGATTGACTCTACACCTTCACCGAGACCAAGAGGATAAGTTTCCCAGCAAAAGCCCCCTCACCGGGCCAGCCATTGCTTCCGGCCTCCAAGCTTTGTGATTGGGCGTGGTCACTTTTGTACCTAGGCAATTCACCGGGCCGAGGGACTTCATCTGGAGCTTGCTTGGACCCAATCGAAGGTGACACAACCCTCAGATTGAAGCCACACTTCTCTGAGCTAAGGTATGAGCTAACTCTTTATCCCGAGCCTCTGGAGATTCTCCATTTCAAATGCCTTAATTTCAATGCATGATCACCATATAGATGTATTTGTCTCTTCAAGACGAATCCATGGAGCACAAGAACATGAAAATCCGTTAAGTATTGAGTGAGATATTAAGGATTTAGTGTGGACGGTTCTCGGGCTAGGAGGCTTGGGGACGATGAACGGATGTCGTTCATTTAATACGCGTGCGGACGGAAGGCCAGGATCGCGTCGGATGAAGAGACGGAACGATGCAGCGGGCCCCTGGAGCGCTGAGTCGGATGGCGGCGCCGAATCAGAGTGCGCCGCGTGGCATTTCGGAGACGCCGAGGTTGAGTCAGTGCCGCGTGGATAAGTAGGAAAATAGGCTATTTTTCTATTTATTTAATTACCATAACTTCAAAAATTCATAACTTTGTGTAGAAAAATCCTAAAAATAAAATAAAAATACTTTCTTACTCAATGAACAGAGGAGAATAATGTGGAAAAGAAATCAAGTAATTTCATTAAGTATTTTATTTTTAATGATTTATTTACTCTCTGGACTATTTTAATTCTCCATGCATGTAAACAATTCACCATAACATGAGACCATAGGGCTTTTGAAGCCTCTGAACTTGGGGACATTCCCCAGAATTTTCGAGTCGAGAGGCCATCCCTATGAGAAGTTATTAATTTTTCAAGTTCATGCTACTGTTTTGAGCATTTTAATTCCAATAATTAGCATGTTGAGAAACAAATTCTAGGAAAATTTGGTGATATTTCTTGTGACCAGAGGGACCTAGGAAAAATAAGTTTTGAGTTAATTCACTTTTAACAACCCTAATTGGCCTAAATACCCAAAATTAAACTTTAATTAATTAGGGTTAACCATTTATCAAATTAACTTAAAAACAATTCTCCACTATCCTCTAGGGATAGGAGAACACCACATAAAAATTTGAAACCAATTGGACTTGATTAACCCCACCAAATGGGTTGATTAAGCCTCTTAAGCAAAAATGGATAAAATTAAACTTTGAAAATTCATAACTCACAAAATACTTTTCAAAAATTCACAAAAATGGTTTTGGAGCTTCTCCGATATCAGGGAAATTTAAGAAAATTAAAATTGTAATTTTATAAAAAAAAGTTGATTTTTATCATTATTTTAATATTTTTAATAATTAAAAAATAATAAAAATCATAAAAATATTAAAAATCACCAAAATGTCATATTTTCAATTCTAAACATTTAGAAACAAACCGAATGTTTTCCCTAAGTATCTAGGATAAGATATTGAATTTTAAAGGCCTAAATTAATTTTTTGAATTAAAAAAAAATGAATTTTCTTAACATTCCCTAAAATAATTCTAATAAATCAAAGAAAAATCAAAAAATTATAAAAATTTGTTCTCTGGTTTCCCTGATATTAGAGAGATTTTTGAAAAATATAAAATTCATTTTTCAACCTTTATTTTATTTTTAAATTAATTAATACTCCAAAACTCAAAATAATTATAATAAATAAAATAAAATTCAAAAAATCACCAAAATTAGTCCAAGTGGTCCTCTAGTCATTAGGAATGCCCCATAATTTTCTTAAGGACAGAAAAATTCCCTTGGTCATCTTATTGAATTTTCCTTGAAAATCCCTATTTTCCACAAAAAATAATTATATAAATAAATTAAATACAGAAAAAATCACATTTTCTCCTCTAATGTCTTAATTGACATGTGAGTGAAGTCACATAAAAATTTCAAATTCATTTAAGCTCAATTTAGTGAGTTATGGAATTATTAAGCTTGAAGGGTAAAATGGTAATTAAAATTTTAACCCTTAATTAAAACTTTAGGCTTAATAAAATGAGAGAGTAAAATATTTGATCCTAATCTAATTTGGATGATTGAAATTTAAATAATTAAAGGGTAGAGACCCATCAATCATTTTTAAGATTAATTAAAGTAAACCTTAATCAATTAATTAATTAAATTTGGAAGATTAATAAAAATTGAAATTATTAAAATAGGGATATTATTAAGAAGACATTTATTCTTTAATTTAAGAGTCCCTAAATTAATCACTTCAATAATATTTAATTCCCAATTAAAATGATAATCCAAACTTCAAGATTTAAAATACTAAAAGACTTAATCATTAAATTAAATTAAAATTAAAAAATTTAAACTAAATTCAATCAAAATTTCAATTAAATTAATACTTTAACAATTAAATTAAATCATCTTTAAAACATAAAAAAAATAAAAAATTAAATTAAAATTAAAATAAAATTAAATTAGAATTAAATTAAATTAAATTAAATTAAATTAAATTAAATTAAATTAAATTAAATTAAAACATATTAAATTAAATTAAATTAAATTAAAAATAAAATCAAATTAAAATAAAATTAAAATTAAATTAAAATTAAAATAAAATTAAATTAGAATTAATTTGAATTAAATTAAATTAAATTAAATTAAATTAAATTATATTGAATTGAATATAACATCACTTAAGACATAAAGAATTCAAAATAAATCTAAAACAACTTGAACACTTATTCCGAACTTAAATCCATTAATTAAAATTAAATTAAATCACAAATCACTAAAACATCAATTTGCCCTCAAAAGCTCTTGTTGTCATAACTCCTAAACGGAGTATTAAGTTAAGTGTCACTTCATTCATAGGATATTCAAATGTCCTAGTTCACTGAGCAAAAGAACAAAACTTAATTAAACCTCGGATGATTAATTCACCTGATTAATTAAATCTATTTGGACTTAGAATAATTCCAACAATATTGAAAAGAAGTTTAAGATTCGTCTTAAGCACTTCCTCAATATGACGGGGTGTTTTATAAGAACAATTGAACTTAATTATTCTTTGGTGCAGAAAATCATCCATAAACAAAATTGAAAACCTAGACGTCATAGGAATGACTAGTTATAGGACTAGGATCTTGGTAGAAAACCGAAACCTTGCCCTTAGCTTTACCTAGGTAATTGCTTATAAATACTTAAATGCTCTAACATGTGTTTCAAGTGCGGCTTGGGATGATGGAAAGACCCTCAGGGTACGGTTTTATTTTATTGCAATTTACCTTCTCGCAATTTAATTAATCGCATTGCATTTTCTTTTCTTGCATGATAAACAACGATTGCATGAAAACCAAAACCTTTAGGATAGTCCACTAAACTAAAACCAAAACTAAATTAAAAATCAACTGCAAGATAAAATTCACCGCCACTACATTTCAAAATATAAAACAACTCAAAATTTAATCACGAAACGAACACAAAACTACGATTGCAACTAAATTAAAACGTCTCGTTGAATGATCGGGAATACCTCGGATGATGTAACCCACGTGTTGCTAACGGGATTTACCAAGGTCTAAATGAAAGTGTGGAACTCATTCGGTTGAGTTTAGCAAATTCATACGGACTAAGTGAATTTGATGAAAATAACGGTCTTTGGGATGACTGGAACCGTGGGATCTTAATCGATTCGTTTAATCAACTTTAAGATTTGTTTTAATTAAAATATTAAAAACACTTGGATTTTAAGATTTTCTCTAAACCAAAACACTTCTCTCATCTTCTGATTTATGACTCCTAAAACTAAACCTCTGCAACAATAAGGAGCTCGGAGCATGGTGGGCAGCACGGCCATCGTCATCAGCAAAACCTGAGTCTACTTCAGCAATACTTTCTTAAAATTAAACAACAAAGCCATAGGATTTTGAGGTAGTTTGCCTAGTGCAACAAAAATCCTCAACTCTTCTTTAGGCATCTGCATGATCATGTCATGTAAATTAAGCCCTAACTAGTCTTAGGACTCCGAGGTAGTCGTTCGGTACGACATAAACCCTCACATTTTCTAGGCTGATTGTATGATTATGTCATATGAATATAAGTCCTAATTAATTAAAATTGGCAAGATTGAAATATAAAGATAATATTAGGATTTTCCCAAATTGAAGCCAAACAATAGGATAGTTTGGGAAGTTGCCAAGATTCTTCTTGAATCTTCAGCTTCTCCTACTTTTCTTCTTTTGAACTCCTGAAATTAACAGTTCCAAATTTGATTTATTCCCGATTGAAATTTCCAAAACTCAAATCCTTTGAAAACCTTAAACTTTGAAATTCTTGAGAGCAAAATCACTGATCATTATCGAGAGTTTTCTTAAGTGTCTTCAGACATTTAAGATGTAATTAACTATAGGGGCTTGCCCTTATAGGGAACTTTAAGAACCCAGGTAATATAAAACCTGCTTAATTAATTTATATTAAGTAGGGGAACTTGTAGGCCTATAAAATTGGTTCGCAGACCAAACGGATGTCACAAATCTTTTAGTTTATTTAATCGAGCCCCATCATCAAGCAATGTGTCTATTCTTCGAGATAGATACACGGTTTGTGATGCGGTGCTCGTTTATATAAACTATTTGGGATGTCAGATCGGTTTGATTTCATATCTTAAAACATTCAAATTTAAAATTTTTTTAAAATCAAATACTACTTTCTAAATTATATATATATTTAAATTAAATTTAAGATTTGCTGACAATTTCTGTTAGGCCACCCCATTTCAAAATACAACACATAACCTAAAAATATGCCGACAGGCTCCTTCTTGGCTCACCTTTGGCTTGGGAGCTTTCATGAAACGGGAATTTGAAAAATTTTGGATTTTTGGTGAAAATTGTCAAGATGCTTGATTTGGCAAATTTAAATGTTGAAGTTGGAACTTATGAGTGATTTTAATTAAATGTATGATGAAGAGGAATGTTATATGGGCTTTGATTGAAATTTTGGGCTTTTCAAAGTTCCAAGAAATGGGCTTTTGAAAGTGCTTAAGCAGATGGGCCATTAACATGCACAAGATGATTTTTTATTTTTTAAATTAATCATGCCATGATCAAAATGACTTAAAATTAATTTAAATTGAATAAAAACATGTTGAAATTTGATTTAAAATTTTCTTGGGGCATTTTAATGGATGATAGGGTTTAATTTAAAGAATTTTTGGGCTTTTGGGTCAATATTGGGCTTTTTGGGTTTGGTTGGGCTTGGGTGGATTTTGGGATCAAATTGGGGGCAATTAGATGTTAAATTTATTTGGGAGAAAGTTGAGTGACATTGGGCTTAGTTTGGGTGAATTGGGTCAACTAGGTCAATTTTGAGCTTTAAGGGTAAATTTAGAATTTTTGATCAAATTGGGTTAAATTGACAAAATTGGGGTATGTGATAGTTGAACAAAATGATCTGAAGAATATTTTGTAATTTTTGAGATTTTTTCGGACTTTTATAAATTTTCAAAATTTTTTGCTATGAAGGGCATTTTGGTAATTTGGGGGATTTTCGGGGTAAGTGCTTAAAAGGCTGAATTAAAGGCTCAATGTGGTTTAGAAAGATACTTAGAGTAAAACAAAAGTGTCCGGTGTCATTTTTATTTATGGGGAAGGTTTTATGAATCTGAGCATTTTTTAAGTATCAGCTATTTTGGTCGCGAGGGGCCCAAAGGTAGGTCGGAAGTATGACATGTTTATGGTCAAACTTCTCAGTTTAATGAGAGGAACGCTCTGGAATGATTTTTTTGAGAGCCAGGGTGACTGTGAAGTTTTAAGTTTAGGGGGCCGGAGGGTCAAAAATTGGAATTTTTGGAAAAATGAAGATTGATTAGTGTCGGCATATTTTTAGGTTATGTGTTTTGAAAAGGGAGTCGCCTACAAAAATTGTCGGCGAGTTTTAGATTTTAAATTTAATTTATATATATATATATATATATATATATATATATATATATATATATATATTAATTTGAAAAGTAACAATTGATTTTGGGAAATTAGTTTAAGTATGAAAATTTTAAGATATGAAATCAAACCGACCTCACATCCCAAATAGTTTATATAAACAAGCACCACATCACAAACCGTGTATATATCCCGAGGAATAGACACACTGCTTGATGATGGGCTCGATTAAATAAACTAGAAGGTTTGTGACATCCGTTTGGTCTGCGAACCAATTTTATAAGCCGACAAGTTCCCCTGCTTAATATAAATGAATTAAGTACGGTTTATATTACCTGGGTTCTTAAAGTTCCTTATAAGGGCAAGCCCCTATAGTTAATTACATCTTAAATGACGGGAATCATTTAAGGAAACTCCCGATAATGATCAGTGGTTTTGCTCTCAAGAATTTCAAAGTTTAAAGTTTCAAAGGATTGAATTTTGAAATTTCAAAAGGGATTAGCTCAAATTTGGAACAGTTTATTTCAGGAGTCCAAAGGAAGAGAAGTAGGGGATGTCACCGACCCGAAGTGAACTTCGGTAACTTCCCATCTATCCTATGATTTGGCTTCAATTTGAGGATTTATTTAATGTTTCAATCCTGCCAATTTTAGTTAATTAGAACTTATATTTATATGACATAATCACACAAATAGCCTCGAAGATATGAGGGTTTATGTCCTACCAAACAACTACCTCGGAGTCCTAAGACCATTTAGGGCTTAATTTGCATAAAATGATTATGAAATGCCTAACAAAAAGCTGAGGATTTATGTTGCACTAGGCAAACTACCTTGAAATCCTATGGCTTGGTTATTTATTTCAAGTTTTGTTGTACTATGCTTCAAGCTCCTTGTTGTTGCAGAAGGTTTAGTTTTAGAAGGTGAAAATCAGGAGATGAGAGAAGTGTTTTGGTTTAGAAAAGTCTTAAGGTTCAGATGTCTTAATGTTTTAATTAAAACAAATCTTAAAGTTGATTAAGCAGGACCGATTAAGATCCCACGGTTCCGTCATCCCGACACTGCTATTTTCATCGGATTCACTTAGTCCAAATGAATTTGCTAAACTCAACTAAATGAGTTCCACACTTTCATTTAGACCGTGAGAATTCTCGTTAGCAACATGTGGGTTACATCATCCGAGGGATTTCCGATCATCCAACGAGATGTTTTAATTTAATTGAAGTTTTAGTTTTGTTTTTCTGTTTGTGATTAAATTTTGAGTTGTTTTATATTTTTTTGAATGTTGTGGCGGTGAATTTTATCTTGTATTGATTTTTAATTTAGTTTTGGGTTTCAGTTTTGTGGCTATCCTAAAGGTTTTAGTTTTCATGCAGGGTGACATTCTTGCTTAACATGCAAATTTTACAAGAAAGAAAGTACGACGTATGTAAATAAATTGCAATAAAATAAAAGCGTACCTGGCGGGTCTTCTCGTCATCCCAAGCTGCACTTAAAATACACGTTAGGGCATTCAAATATTTGCAAGAAATACCTAGGTAAAGCTAAGGGAAGGTACTGGTTGCCTACCAAGATCCTAATCCTATTGCTAATCAATTCCTATGTCGTCTAGGTTCTTGTGTTTTGTTAAGGATGATTTTCTTTACCAAAGAACAATTAAGTTCAATTGTTCTTCTAAAACATCCCATCATATTGAGAAAGTGCTTAGGAAGAGTCCTAAACATCTTTTCAATGCTTCTGGGATTATTTTGAGTCCAAATGAGTTTTATTGTACAGGTGAATTAATCATCCAAGAATTTAATTATGTTTGTTTCTTGCTTAGTGAACTCGGACATTTGATTGTCCGATGAGTGAAGTGACATTTCACTTGATGTTTTATTTAAGATTTATAATAATGAAAGTCTTTAGGGATAAATTAGTTTGTTAAAGAATTTAACTGTTTTGATTAAGGTTGAATTGATGATTTAAGACAATCTAATTTAATAGTAAGGTTTTAGATTGATTCTTAAATGTTTTAAAGTCACTTAGGTTGAAAGAGGTGTTTAAATTATTTAATTCCATTCAGTTTTGATAATTCAAAATTTTTTTAAACATTTTAAATGGATCTTAATCGTAACTTGTTTTGAGATTAACTTTTAACATTTCAAATTTGTTTTAGGTTAAGTTTTAAGTGATTTCAAATTAGCTTTAATGTTTTAGGTTTACCTTAATTTAATCATTTAATCATTCAATGTTTTAAACTTTTAATTTAATTAAGTATTATTATTTCAATTATCATTATGTTTAAAATTTAATTAGGAGTTTGAATATTATTAATACATTTAGGGATTTTAAATTAAAGAATTGACATCTTCTTAAGTCATATCCATAATTTTAATAATATAAAATTTTAATTATTCTTCCAAAATTTAAATGATTTACTTAATCAAAGTTTCATTTTTTATTATGTTTTAGGTGATTAAATGGGTTTCTACCTCTTAATTTCCTAAGTTTCAATCATCCAAGAGAAAATTAAGATCAGATATTTTACACTCCCTTTGATTAGGCTTAAAGTGTTAGTTAAGGTTAAAATCCTTAATTACCTTTATGCCCCTTTTAAATAATTCACTTCATAACTCATTAAATTGAGCTCAAATGAACTTGAAATTTTTATGTCACTTCACTCACATGTCAATTAAGACATTAGAGGAGAAAATGTGATTTTTTCATTTTTAATTTAATTTATTTAATTATCTTAATGAAAAATAAGGGTTTTCAATAAAAATTCAACAACATGACCAAGATAAGGTTTCTGTGCTTAAGAAAATTGTGGGATGTTTCTACTAACCAGAGGACTATTTGGACCAATTTTGGTGATTTTTTGAATTAGATTTAATTTATTATAATTAGTTTAAGTTTTAGGGTATTAATTAATTATAAAATAAAATTAAAGTTGAAAATTGAGTTTTATATTTTTTTAAATCTCTCTGACCTCAAGGAGTTCAAAGAAATAAATTTTATAATTTTTTTTATTTTTCTTTGATTTATTAGAATTATTTTAGTGGGAGGTTAATGAAATTCATTTTTAAGTATTAAAAATTATCCTAGACCTTTAAAAATTCATATTTTAACTTAGAGACTTTGGAAAAATATTTTGGTGGTTCCCAAGTGATTAGGAGAACAAATGTGATGTTTTAGTGAATTTTTATATTGTTGTGATTTTTTATATCTTTTAATTATTAAATATTTAAAAATGATTAAAAATCAAATTTTTATGAAAAATACAATTTTATTTTTCTTGGATTCCTCTGATCATAAAGAACTCCCAAAATTAATTTGGTGAATTTTTGAGATGTGTTTTGGGTTTTATGAATTTTTTAATTTTTAAAATAGCTATGTCACTTAATTAATTCATCTAATAGGGTAAACTAATTACAATTGACTTGAAATTTTTATGTGAGGTTCTCTGTATCCTAAGTGACAGTGGAGAATTGATTTCAAGTGATTTTAATGTGTGGTTACTCCTAATTAATTAAAGTTCATTTTTAAGTGTTTAGGCTAATTAAGGTTATTTTTAAAGAATTAAACAAAGCCATAATTTTCCTAGGGTCCTTTGGTCCAGAGATACTTCCCCTAATTTTTCTAGATTTTATTAACCAACATGCTAATTATTGGAATTAAAATATCAAAACAGACACATAAACTTGAAAAATAGATAACTTGCTACAGAGATAGCCTCTGTCCTTAGAAAATTCAGGGAATGTTTCCAAGATCAGAGGTACAAAAGCCCTATGGTCTCATGCCATGGTGAATTGTATGCATGAATGGAGAATTAAAATATTCAAAATAGTATTAAATTAATAAAAAAGTACTTAACAATATAACTTAATTATTTTTCCACATTAATATCCTTTGTTAACTGAGCAAGAGGGTATTTTTTTTTTATTTTTATGATTTTTCTATGTAAAGTAATGCATTTTTAAAGTTTGCGGAATTAATTAAATAGAAAAAACCCCTATTTTTCTACTTATCCAGCGCGGCGCTGAGTCATCTTAGGCAGCTCCAAAGCCACACACGTCGCTCTGCCATTTGACGCTGCCATCTAATTGTGATGCCACGCAGCCCACTGTTCTGCTCCGTCTCCTCGCCCGGCTCGATCTCCACCGTCCGTCCAATACACGCTTGAATAGACGACATCCGTTCATCGTCCACAGTCGTTCTAACCAGAGAACTGTCCATCTTCTAATCCTAAGATCTCACTCGATACTCAATCAAATTACATGATCTTGGGCTCTATGAACTCATCTCGACAATACGATCACATCTATATGGCTATGATGCTTTGAAATTTACTCAAACAAAATAAAGAATCAAAACAAGCTCTCGGGAAGGAGGAGTTCATTACCTTGGCTCTGAGAAGTGAAGCTTCAATCAGAGGGGCTTGGCACATTCTTTGGAGTCCAGGGAAGCTAGGGATGAAGCCTGGAGGTGTGGTGAAATGCCTAGGTATGATTTCCACCAAACCCGATTTCAAGCTTTGGTCTGCAGCACAAATGGGTGGCCAGGTGAGGGGGCTTCCACTGGGGAACTTCTTCTCTTGATCTGGTGAAGTTGTGGGTGAGTTTAATTTGGTTTCTATGGACAATTTAGGGAAGTCCTATTTTCAGGCCTGGGATTGAGCTCTGAAATTAGGCTCAACCAATGGGAATTAGGGCAGGAAAACAGTGGAGTTCAACTTCTCTGGGCTAGGAGAAGAGTGTAGAGTAGTTTTGGCAGAGTTTTGGTTTGGTTTTCGTTCATCATCTTCTTTGGCCGTGGGAATGGGTGATTAAATAGCCATGGCTAGAGGGCTTCACAGAGGCAATTGGAGTTTGGGATCAGCTGCTTAGGTCAAGGGAAGAAGAGCCACAGTGACCATTGAGGTTGGGACAACTCAGCAAGGTGAAATTTGAATTTTTGGTTCACATGGAGATCTCAGCCATGGAGTTTTCCGGCGACCCAGGTGGTGGTCTGGCCAAGCATGGGTCACCATCTGACTCAGTGAGTTTAGGGATGGGGTTTGGTGCAATCAATGGAGATTAGCCATGTGTAAAGGGTTTGATTTAAGTGGAATGGGGGGGAGTGCATTTTGGGTCCAAATGGGTCAAATGCATGGATTTGGTTTTGTTGCACCCACCAAGGGGACTTTGGGTGCTGTGGGGATCATGTGAGTCAGCTGGCTTAATGGGGAGAAGTCACCATCCAAGTACAACTAGGCTTAAGAAATGTTTAGGAGAGTTATGAAAAGGCTTAATCACTCTTAAGGGAATTATTAAAGGGCTCCCTCCTTTTGCCACTTTGGGTATGGTGAGGTGGAAAGATCCATGGCTCCTTGGCTCACCTTTGGCTTCGAAAAAGTTGGCTCACTAGCATGAGAAAGGATTTTGGGATTTTTTTTTGATATCTTGATGAAAATTTGGATGAAGCTCGATTTGGAATGGTTTAATGATGACTTTGAAACTTAGGGAAGATTTTAATAGAATGCAGTATGAAGAGGAATGTCATATGGGCCTTGGATTGAAAATTTGGGCTTTTTAAATTTGGTGGAGATGGGCTTTAAAAATGTTTTAAGGAGATGGGCTCTTAGGTTTTAAAATAAACTTTTGGATAATAAAATTGGTAAAAGTTTGTGCCAAATAAATCTGGTAAAATGTTTAATGAGTTGTGAAAAAGAGTTTTCAATTTTAGTTGGGTCTTAAATTTGGGCTTTGGGCTTGTTTGGGTTCCTGGTTGGTTTATGCCAATTTAGGGGATTTTGGTTTGAGTTAGGCTTGGGTGAAATTTGAGTCCAAATATTGGGTAATTTAATTTATATTATTATTTTTGGGGATGTTAGGAAGATTTCAAAACAAATTTAGGGAAAATTGGGTAACATTTGGGTTCAATTTGGGATGGATTAGGTTAGTTGGTCACTTTGGGCCATAAGGGCCACTTGGAATGTTTTTTGATCAAATTGGGTTAAATAGACAAAATTATAGTTGGTGGTAGTTGAAGAAAATGATGTGGATAATATTTTGGAATTTTTGGGATTTTTTGAGAATTTTTGAATTTTTGGAATTTTAGGCTATTTAGGGTACAAGGAGGGTACATGAAGGGTATTAGGGGCTATTTTTGAAAATTTTGGGATATTTGGTCATGGATGATCAATTTGAGTGGTGGGGAATGTTTAGGATTGATTTTAAGGAATTTTGGTAGTTTAGGCAATTTTGGAAATTTCAAGGGTATTTGGTGGGTTTGGTGGGTTTAGGGCTCCCGGGGTTAGAAGTTGAAATTTTGAAAAAAAGAAGGTTGATTAAATGTGGGTAAAATGAAACCATTTTAGTTGAGCCATGAAGTCATGTTAAGCTCACAAGAGCCATGAGAGGACTCATTTTAGACACTCAATATGTTGTTCCTAACCCTCTTAGTCAGGGGCTTAGGAGTTAAGGTCCATCTATATGACTTTCCTACATGAGTTAGGAAGCCAAGTTGGGTAAGAGTGGCCTTAGGGTTTGGAATGTATGTAGGAGTGTGGTGTGTGCATGCCAAACCTCACCAAGCCCAGACCCAGGGTTATCCTAAGGCTTGAACATCCTATAGGAATTCATCCTTGAACCTCCACATTTGACTTTTAATCTTCCAAGGAGACTTGGAGGTTTATGATCATTTGTGGGGTTCAAGAAGAGTTAAGAGGTGTTTGAATTTCTAAGTGGTGGGTTCCATCTCTAGTCTTCTAGGATAGTCAATGAGAAGTCCTATGGCTAGATCCTAATCACTAAGAGGAAATAAAAGACCTCACCAAAAATGAGGTCAACAATTAGATATGAGTAAAATGAAATCATTTTGGTTAAGCCATGAAGCCATGTTAAGCTCACAATAGCCATGAGAGGACTCATTTTAGGCACTTAATATGTTGTTCCTAACCCTCTTAGTCAGGGGCTTAGGGGTTGAGGTCCATCCATATGAGTTTACAACATGAGTCAGGAAGCCAAGTTAGGTAAGAGTGGTTTTAGGGTTTAGAATGTGTGTGAGAGTGTGGTGTGTACAGGTTAACCTAACCAAGACCAGAGTACCTAGGGTAATCCTAAGGCCAAATAATCCTTTTGGAACTCATCCTTGAACCTCCACATTCGACTTTTAACCTTCCAGAGGGGCTTAGAGGTTTATGGTCATCTGTGTGGGGTTCAAGAAGATCTAAGAAGTGTTTAAATTTCTAAGTGGTGGGTCCTATTTCTAGTCCTCTAAAATAGTCAAGGGGAAAACCTATGGCTAGATTCTAAGCACTAAGGAGAGAGAGATCATACCTCACCAAAAATGAGGTCAATAAATGGACACCCAATAGGTGTGGTGTGTTAAAGGCACACACCACGCGTATTGGCGTTGACCGAAGAGATCAACTGAACCAACATAAACGTCAAAAACAACTCTCTCAGAATAAACATAGAGAGCGAAGAAAGTTCCCGCTGGGGAGTATCTAGTGGATTTTCACTGTGGAAGTCTACCGGACTCTCGCTAAGGAGGAAATGTGAAATCCTTCAAAATGAAGTAAAGAATTCAAAATTCTACATTCTGAAGGGGGAAACAGTCTGATTTGATTTAGAGCTTAAGATTGAAATTTTCAAAATTTGAGTTAAAGATTAGAATTTGAAGTTTGAAATTTTGTTATGAATTTGAATTTTGGAATTTTATTTTGAATTTGGAGCTTGGAATTTTGGTTTAGTATATGTATGGTTTTATTTAAGTTGAAAATGTTGATTTTGAATCTAAATTTTAGGTTTCAAATAATTCCATTCTGTGAAAGTTTGCGAGAAAAGTTTGAATTTGGTAAGATGAATTGATCGAATTGGAATGAGAGATGGAAGTTCGGCTCCAGCCTCAGAATTGAAATGAGAACTGGAAGTTCAGCTCCAGCCTCGAGAATTGATTTGAGAACTGGAAGTTCGGCTCCAGCCTCGAGAATTGATGTGAGAACTGCAAGTTCAGCTCCAGCCTCGAGAATTGATGTTCTACGATGAGAACTTTAACTTGAACCATTGCGATAGGAAAGGATCTCAAAGCAATGCGGTGTCGAATGCTGTAATCCTAAATCTCTAGAACTTGATTCTCCCTTTTTTTGAATTGAACCATTACGGTAGGAAAATATCCTAAATCAATGTGGTGTTGGATGCTGTGATCCTCGACTTCTAAAACTTGAAAGGAGATCATTGCAAAGCAATGCGGTATCAGATGCTGGGATCCTCAACCTCTAAAAATTAGCAAGAGACATTGCAAAGCAATGTGGTATCGGATGTTGGGATCCTGAACCTTTAAAATTTGAAATTTTGAATTTGAACCATTGTAATAGGAAGGAATTCTAATGAAATGCGGTTTCAGATGTAAAATTCTCAACCTCTAAAATTTGATTTTCATTTTGAACCATTGCGATAGGGAAAGATCCTAAAGCAATGCGGTATCGAATGTTGGAATCCTTAACCTCTAAAATTTAACAGGAGCCATTGCAAAGCAATGCGGTATCGGATGTTGGGATCCTCAACTTCTAAAATTTGAAATTTTGAATGTGACCCATTGCGATAGGAAGGAATACTAAAGCAATGCGGTTTTGGATGTAAAATCCTCAACCTCTAAAATTTGATTTTCGATTTTAACCATTGTGATAGAGAAAGATCCTAAAGCAATGCGGTATCGGATGTTGGTATCCTCAACCTCTAAAGTTTGATTTTTGGTTTGAACCATTGTGATAGGGAAAGATCCTAAAGCAATGCAGTATCAGATGCTGGGATCCTCAACCTTTAAAATTTGATTTTGATTTAAACCATTGCGATAGGAAAAGAACCTAAAGCAATGCGATATCGGATGTTGGGATCCTCAACCTCTAAAATTTGATTTTGATTTGAACCATTGCGATAGGGAAAGAACCTAAAGCAATGTGGTATTGGATGTAAAATCCTCAACCTCTAAAGTTTGATTTCTGATTTGAATCATTGCGATAAGGAAAGATACTAAAGAAATGCGGTATCGGATGTTGGGATCCTCAACCTCTAAATTTTAGTTTTAATTTGAACTATTGTGATAGGTAAAGATCCTAAAGCAATACGGTATCAAATGTAAAATCCTCAACCTCCAAAATTTGATTTTTGATTTCGCGATTGGTTTGTAAAGATTTGTAGTGTCGATTTTAAAAGTGTAGAATTTTGGAGCTTTGATAATTTCATGAAAGTTGTAAAAGATTTTTGTGGAAAGAAATGGATTAGGAGGGAATATGAGGATGCTACATATCCCATTCAAAAGAGTTGATCAAAAAGTTACTGGTTTGGATTGGATATGATTCCTCGCCATCAGAACCATATTGAAAACCTCGTGGCTCCGTGTCAATAGAATTGACTGCTCCTATCTCAGACAAGGGAGAGAATTGAAGGGATTGGATTTTAGATTTGGAAGTTTTGAATTTGAATTTGATTGGTATTTGATTTAAGATTCAAATTGAGATTGGATTTGAAAGTACAGATTGGAGATTCATATTTGAGGTTTATTTTTAATATTGAGATTCATTTTTTTTGTTTCGATGATTTGATTTCATTTTGATTTAGATTTCTATTTGATTTCAAATTTCATTTTAATTTGAAGTTTCGTTTTGATTTGAAGTTTCTTTTTTATTTAAAGTTTGTTTCTTTATTTTATTCGATTTTTTCTTTTTTTTTTAAGTTTTCATGTTTTTTTATTTATTTGTTGTCATTCGTTGGGGAATTTATTGTTGGTTTTTTTTGGTGAAGTTTTATTTTATTCGTTTATGTTCATCTTTTTTATTTTTTTAGTTAGGGTTTGGACCCAGTCATAAGCAAGTGCGGCATCTGTGCTTCATAGAACTAGGTTGTCTTTGAAAAATCACGATGACAAGTTCTCCTTGAGGTATCGTCCACTGACTGAAGACATATGTAGAAAATGACCTATTCTTCGAGGTACTATTGGAATTATATTCTTTCAAGTACCTACAAATATGTGTTTTTCTTCAAACACCACAGCTCAAGGGACAGGAACTTCGTAGCTTCGTTTGTAACAGTCGTCACTCTTTACCGTTGATTTAGGAGGATTGTCCAGGCTGTCTTTGGGAAGTCGCCTTGACGCCCTTTGAATTGATGTTGGATTTGTATCCTCTGATATTGAAAGGTATGACTTCAGGTTTGAATTTCCATTAAATGCTAATAACATAGCCCATTTATTTAATTCTTTCCTTCTAAGCCTAAGCAGATTTCAAAAATTTTGCTAATGTGATTGAAATGTTTTTCACTGTCCAAAGATATTTCTGAGCCAATTAATCACCGATAAAAAGGCATAAAATCACTTGAAGCTTTTCAAAGCATAATATCAGAATAATCTTCTTAAGGTAGTCTTTCAAGTTTCATTAATCAGGGGAGGATTAAGGCACCAATTTTTGGTTATATGCCTGCCTCAAGCTTTTCCTCAGGGAGCTTTCTTGTTTCCTCTTTTTCTCTTTTATTTTTTATTTTTATTGAGCTTTTCGCACATTTTTTTTTCTTTTGTTCTTTTTCATTGAGGATTACTATATCTGGTGGAGCACATGTTAAAGATTTTGAATGTCTCAATTGGGATACCAATTTTTGATTTTGTGCTCACCTCAAGCTTCTCCTCAGTTGGATCTTCACAAAGAAAAGTTTTTATTCTTTTTTTGTTCCTTTTTTTTTTTAGAATTACTGTATCTGGTATGACATATTTCTTTTAAATATTTTGAATGTCAAAACCTCCCTCAATTAATAATTCTGAAATATTTTTTAGTATGGATTCTGAGACATTATAACTTATTCAAAAGTCTGGACGTAGCCACATGGCAGGGGATTAAAAGGCTCGTGATATCCTAAGGCGATTACTAGTATCCCAAACATATTGCTTAATCTTGGAATCCACTTAGGACCCAGTTAGAATTCTTTAAAGTGAAGTACCCAGTTATTAGGGTATAAATTTCATTCTTTCTAAAGTTACTGTCTTATCAAAATATCTAGCTTTGAGCTTTACAAATATCGAACAATTCTGAACAAAAAATACTTTTTCCGTTCATTTTCATTCATAGCAGTGGGAGGGATGTGATAGATCAACATCAATCCTACAAATTTCCTTTTACATTGGTAGATGTAGTACAATGGTAGTCAAGAAGTGTCTTCTTTGTTGCCAATTACGTAGGAGTCAGCTATAACAATCTAATCGACCAAAATCATGTTGATAGAACCTTTTTCAGCTTCTTTTCAAATATTCCTCTAGGATTGTTACGTCCCAATTTCAAAATTCTTTTCGAGCCAATCCTTGAAGACAAAACAGTTTTGTATGGTGTGGCCAAGTAACCGATGGTATGGGCAGTATTGGGAGTGATCCTTCTCACCGATCTCTTCCGGATTTTTTGGCTCTGGCAGTTGAAAATCAACCATCTTACTCAAGCTACAGAACATTTTGGCCACTGCTTCATCCTTAAAGGGATATTCCTTACTCAAAAGCTCTTTCAGGCTGCGTGTCGGTACTTGTGATTTCTACCGAGATGGCTGCTGACTAGGCTGGCAGCACTGCGGCAGGCGGGGCTGTCGTGGCTAGTCGACTTTTAAACTTTTCCGGTTGTGCTTCTTTTCTTGTGCTTTCATTAGTTGTGCGGTCTTTGAATTGGACCCAATTTCGAGTCTAGAAAAAGGTAGGGTGTAAGCGTAGACTGACTCTTCCTTATGTAATATCTCTTTTCCTTTGTCTAATGAAACAGTTGGTGTGGTGACGGTGGCTCTGAAAGTAGGATCGAAAGCAGTCCTCAGATAAATCCCAGCGCTTTTAGCGGCATACTTCACAACAATAAAAAAGTCTTTTCCAATCAACTCCTTCGTCGGCATAGGGAGCTGATGCACCAAAAATATATACGATTTTTACTATATAATTTTACCCATTTTTGATGATATTGCACTTTAAAGAAAGGTATTTTTCATGATTTGTTGCAGGTATGATGATTTTAGGTGATTGGAGTGAAAAGAAACGAAAAGGAACGAATTCGGAGCAAAAAGGAGGAAAACAGGTTCTGGCGCCGCCGGCGCCATTTTCTAGAGACTTCCGCAATTTATTGGCACGATAGAGAGCTGTCGGCGCCCAAATTGGTGGAATTCAAATTTAAAGAGTTTTGGCAACTTTTTGAAGGGATGCTTATGGAAACTCTTGGGATTTCATTCCTAACTTATAAGTAACTATTTTTGGGAGAAAATAGGGGGGCTCTCTTGGTTTCTCTTGCTCTCTCTTGGTGGTTTTAGTGTGTGTTAAGTGTTAGGGTTTAGGAGAAGAGTGTGTAGAAGTGAGGAAATGAGAGGAATTTTTCTCTAAGGAGTGAAGGAGAAGAAGGAAAGTGAGAGATTGCTTCTTCCTTTCCATTCTAAAGAGGGAACTAAGTGTTGTAAAGAATAGAGAAAAGGATTCAAATGAACTTCAAGGGAATTGCATTAGGGAAGAGAAAGAGATAAGTTGTACTTTATTTTGTGGGTTGTATGACTTTTCTTTTATATATAAAATCCATGTTTTATTGTATCTTCTTCATGAATTCTGAGTAGTCTCCTTTGTCTTTCTTCTAGCATAGAGACGCGATGATGGATTAATGTGAATTTGATGTGCTTTTAATGTATTGAAGAAATTGTGATGGTTTTTCTTTTCAAACTTAATTTACATTTCAATTTGGCCAATTAAAATGTTAAAATATGTTGTTGAACATTAATTCTAAAAGGATTTTATGTCCTACAATAATAATGAAGAATCCATTCAATTTCCATGGATGAATTGCGTAGTTCATGGGAATTAAGTGTAAATAAATAGGTAAATATGTTTTGATGGACTTAAACTTGGAGGTTTCAGGGTGACAGGCTGAGATCCCCATATTGGTTCTAAAATTAGTAACTAAACATCCAAGGTTAGCCTTCAGGTGAAGGGTGAGTGGGAGTTCCGTAGTGAGAGCTGGTATCCTTCCAGCCTAGCCTTAGATTTAGTGACTAAACTTAGGATATGTCAATGTTCTTTTCCTGCTTAGAAGAGGGGGTAATCTTTTAAGGGTAAAGAAACATCTATGCTCCTATTTGGCACAATAACATAGATAATTGTTCCATATCAATCCACACATCTTATTCTCATTGCAAGAGGAAAAATACTTTTCTTATATATATAAAAAACCTTTCAAATACATAGTTTAGTGTGTCTATTAGTTAATTCTATTTTCAAAGTTGTTAGAAGTAATTGTAGTTTAATTTATTATTACTGTTTTTTGTATAGTGGTTGTAGAAGTAAGTATTAAACTTTAAGTGCAACTTGAGTATCAGATTTCAGTGCTTTATTATATATATTGTGAAACACTTTCTTTTACTTCGTGCTTCCCTGTGGGATCGATAACTAGGACTCAACTAGAGCCCTGTATTACTTGATATGATATGTATACTTGCATTGAGTGCTTGGACTTTATAAAAATCATTATAAATATAAAAATTTAAGTTCATAAATTCTAGCAAAAATATAACTCCCACATCAAGTTTTTGGTGCCATTGCCGAGGAAGGTAATGAAGTAATTAAGTAAGTAAGTAAGTAAGTAAGTAAGTATAAACGGTATTTATTGCTAATATAGTAACTAGAAAACCTTTATTTTGTAGTGTGTAATTGTGTGTTGTTTACTTTTTAAAAGTATTTGTGTGATTGTATATGCGTAGTAGTGAATCTATAGGTTTAGTGACTTACAATTCAGAGTTAGAGCATACTGTCAGAAAAATTAGAAAACTTCAAAAACAAAATGAAAATCCTTGTGAAATGGCAAATAATCAAGATAATAAGAGAAATGATCTTAGAAATTTGCCAAGACCTTTAAGAGACTATGCTAACCCAACAGCAGAAGAAATTCACATAACTATTCAAAATCCTGATGTTGCTGCTAATTCATTTGAACTTAAACCTGCTATTATCCAAATGGTACAAAATAATTAATTCGAAGGAACACCTAATGAGGATCCAAATTTACATCTCGCTAGTTTTTTAGAACTTTGTGCTACTTTTAAATATGATGGAGTGTCTAGTGACTCTGTCAGACTTAGACTTTTTCCTTTTTCATTAAGGGATAAAGCTAAGGTATGGTTAAACTCGTTAGCACCAAGATCTATTAGAACATGGGGAGAATTATCTTAGAAGTTTCTATCAAAATATTTCCCTCCATCAAAGAATACTAAACTAAGAAATGATATTACATCTTTTTGTCAGTTTGAAGGAGAGTCAATATATGAAGCTTGAGAGAGATTTAAAGATCTTCTTAAGAAGTGCCCACATCATGCATTACCAGATTGGTTAATAATTTAAAAATTTTATAATGGATTAGTAGGATCATTGAGATTTATTATAGATATTGCAGCTGGTGGATCGTTAATGTCAAAACCTTTTGATGAAGCATACACATTAATTAAAGAAATGGCTACTAATAATTTTCAATGGCCCTCTAAACGGCTAAATCCTAAGAGAGTAGGTAGTGTTCATGATTCAGATATGATGACTATGGTAGTTTCTCAAATTGCAGCCCTTTCTAAGAAAATAGATCAATATGGAATGAATTATTCTCAAACACCTCAAGTGTTGGAGGAAAATTCATTTGGATAGATAACAGAATCTCAAACACCTTATGAGACTTTAAATGCTATTAATATACTTATGTTGACCTAACTTTTGGTTGAGATCTAGTCTCTCTTTAGAATAGCCTAGGGTCTAGCCATAGGACTCTCCTGGTGACTTTCTTAGAGGACTAGTCTTGGAACCCTCCCCATAGAAATTCAAAACTTTTCTTGCTTCACTAGGGGGTTTTCATATGCTTAAGGCCTAACCTCCACCTTTTGGTAGGAAAAAGGCAAGCATAAGAAATCCTAGGGGAAGTCTCCTATAGGTGGTCAGACCTTAGGATTTGCCCTGAGGGAGGTCTGGAGATCACCACTCATACACTTCACATTCACAACATACACACACTACACATCCTAATTTCAGCCCTAAACTCTTTGAAAACTCATGTGGATAGCCCAGCCCTAAGTCTATGATTAAGTGGTAAGGACCATCATATAGAGGACCAAATGTAAGTGACCCTTGGTCTTTACATCCTGCTCACCTTGAAGCCAAGCTTCAATTTTCCAAAATTCCAAAAATTTGGCCCCCGGCCTCTCCAAAATTCCCTAAATAACCCAAAATTATTCAAATTCACCAAAATTCCCCGAAAATCATTCCAAGATATTCCTTACCACTCAAATCGACCATTCATGACCAAAAATTCCAAAATTTCCAAAAATACCCCCCAATACCCTCAAAATACCCAAAATACTCTTTTTGCCCAAAAGTCGAAAAATTCCAAAAAATTCCCAAAAAAATCCAAAAAATCCTACAAATCCCCTTTTTCCTTTTTTTCCACTACACTATGGGTTAATTTTGCCAAATTAATACACTTTCAATCCAAAATCCCAACTTGGCCCATTTAACCTAATGGTGCCTAAAAAAAACCCAATCTTGACCCAATGGACCTCCATTTGATCAAATTCAATTCCAAAACAAAATTAAACATCCCCAATATCAATCTAGACCAAATTCAAGTCCAATGTGACCCACAGTTGAATCTAATTCCACTTGAAATCAAAATCCCCAATTTTGCCTAAATAACCCAAAACTCCTAAAGTGACCCAATGTCAATCAATTCATCCCAAATTTCAATTCCAAACTCTTTATAAAACCTCCTTAAACTGAATTGGATCATCAATTGCCCATAATTTGAGCTCGGGTCTTACCCAAATCCATTTTGGACCAAAGAAACCCCAATTTTGACCCAAGCTGAACACATGTTTTAAATCCACCAAATTAGCCCTCTAAACCTTGTCAAAACCATTTTATGTCTTCATAAAAAATCTTCTACACAACCATATCTACATTATTGTTGAAGATCTCTGAACCTCATTCCCACTCAAACTCAAGATAACTTGACCCAAACCCAACATGGTCCAAAATAATCAAAAATCCAATCCATGCCAAAATTGAACCTCCAAATGAGCTCAAAACCACTTTGTGTCTTCATGAAAGATCTTCATTACAATCATGTGGACAATATTGATCAAGGAACTTGGGCTTAATTATAGCTCTAGCCCAATCTGAACTCAAGTTAGCCTAATGTTCTTAAAATGGACCCAAAATCCAATATTCACCAAATTAAAATACACTCACACACACACCCACATTCTCCCCCTCTCATATCTCACGGCAAAACAGAGAAAAAAAAATAAAAAAATAACAAAAGAAAAATATTTTTTCTTCCCTTCACCTTACTCCCTCACTTCTCCCTCACTCTCCCTCACCTCTCCCTCACCCTACCTGCCACCTCACCCTACTCTCCTCACCTTCACCACACCTTCACCACACCTCCTCCTCTCCTCCACCTCACCTCATCCTCACTCCCCCATTCACTCTTAGCCGTGAGCCTCTCTCCATAAATCCCCCCATAATCTCACTTACACACCCCTTACACACTCCCTTACACACACACTTACTCATTCACCATCCCACTCTTTCCCAACCTCCTAGCCGTGAGCCTTCCCCATCTTCTTTTCCTCCTTCCAAGCTAGCCACACTCCTCATCCCCCCTCCAAAAACCTCCTATCCATGAGCTTCAACAAGGGACTTTTCAAAAGTTCTTCCATCACCTCCTCCAAGCAAGGTGAGTTTCTTCCCCCTTCCTTTTATTTTTGTGAATACTTAAGCTTATAATTTTTTTTTTCATCCTTCTCATGCTTAACCTAAGACCTCATACTTACATGCATGCTTGGTGTTTAATGTTCCTCTTCCTTTACAAAGATTTTTAAATTTACATACAAGTCATTTAATTTTTCTTTAAATCTTCATGTATGCTTTTTTAAATGTTTCCATGCTTAGCCTTAAGGTTATATTTCATGCAAGCTATTTAGTTTTTTTAAAATTTTTCCATGTTTAGGCTTAGGAATTCTTCTTTTATGCAAAGTCATTTAGCTATTTAATTTTACTAGTTTAAATGTTTACAAATCTACCACCTAATTTTTACTAGTTTGAAAAATAAATTTTAAAATTTAAAAGAGATAATATATCATAAAGGAAATGAAAATGAAAAGAGGAATAAACATAAGGATAAAATAAATAAAAGGGAATGAAATAATTTTTTTTTAATAACATATAATAATAAAATAACATATAACATACAAATAAAATAACTACATAAATTACATATATGTAAGTAATATAAATGTAAATAATATATAAGCTAATGTTTAATAAAGTAAATAAATAATAAATAACCAATATAAAAACATAAGTGATAAATAATTGTAAATTTAAATAAAATAACTTTACTAAATTTCAATAAAATAACTATACTAAAATTTTAAATACCTAAAAACATTAAAACTTAAAATATAACCATACTAAATTTTAAATGAAAATAACTACACTAACTTTAAAATAATATAACTATACTATATTAAATTTAAATGAATACTGCTAAAATATAAATAACTAAATGAATAATAACATATATATATATATATATATATATATATATATATATATATATATATATATATATATATATATATATATATATATATATATATATATGTATATATATATATGTAAATTAATGTAAATAATAAAAGAATAGTGTGATAAAATATATAATAA
This sequence comes from Papilionanthe hookeriana x Papilionanthe teres, assembly GCA_022702705.1. Classification (NCBI taxonomy): domain Eukaryota; kingdom Viridiplantae; phylum Streptophyta; class Magnoliopsida; order Asparagales; family Orchidaceae; genus Papilionanthe; species Papilionanthe hookeriana x Papilionanthe teres. The sequence goes on from JAKZJZ010000550.1 coordinate 28,871, forward strand.
AATAAATAACTATAAACCTAAATGAATAATGAAAATAAAGTAAATAAATAAAAACGCCCTTTTAAAATGTAAACATATATATGTAAATAATAATTTTTAATAAATAATAACTCAATATAAATGATCATAACTTTAAATAACGAAAAGGATAATTGAGGAGAGAGAAAGTGAAAAGCTTTATAATTAAATAAATAATAATATAAATGATAAATAAATAGTATAAATAATAAACTTAAATATACATATAATTAATAACAATAATAAATTAAAATAAAAAATGACTTATAATATATATATATATATTAAAAGATAAGAATATAAAGAATAATAAAATAAATAATACATATAAATATAAATTAAAAATAATTTAAATAATATAAATGGATAATAAACTAAATTAATTGATAATAAAAATAATAATTTAAATTAAATAAAATAAATTAAATAAATTGAATTAAATTAAATTAAATTAATGAAAATCAAATATTAAAATAAATGATAATGTATATAAACAATAAATTAAATTAAATCAAATTAAATTAAACAAATTAAATAAATCAAATCAAATTAAATTAAATTAAATAGTAATGTAAATAAATAATAAATTAAATTAAACTAAACAAATTAAATTATATAAATTAAATTAAATAAAACAAATTAAATTAAATTTTATTAAATTAAACAATAATACTTTACATTAAATTAAATAAATAAATAAAATTAAATTAATAATAATTTTAAATAATAATAAATTCAAATAAATTAAATAAATTAAATTAATCAAATCATATTAAATTAAATTAATTAAATAATAATATAAAAATATTAATTTAAATAAATAAAATAAACAAATTAAATAAATTAAACTAATAATGTAAACAAATAATAATTTAAACTAAATTAAATAAAATAAAAAAATAATAATAATAAATTAAATTAAATTAAATAATAATAAATGAAATGAAACTAAATTAATTAAATAAATTAAATTTAACAATAATGTAAATCAACAATAAATTAAAATAAATTAAATTAAATTAAATAAATTAAATTAAATTAAATTAAACTAAATAAAATAAAATAATATAAAATAATAATGTAAATAAACCATTAAATTCAATTAAATAAGATAAAATAAAATGAATTAAATTAATTAAATTAAATTAAATAATAAAATAAATTAAATGAAAACCAAAAATAATAATTTAAATAAATAAATATTAAGTAATTATAAATTAAAGTAAAATTAAATTAAAATTAATAACAATTAGTTAAATAAATAAATGATAATAAAGTAAATAAATCACAAAGAATTAAATAAGATAATAAATTAAATAAATAATAAAGATAATAATAATTTCAATTACAAATAGAAGATAATAATTTTAAACAACACATAATAAAAATAACAATAACAAAACACATAAACAATAAATAACAATAATAACATAAAATAATAACACATAACAATATAAACACTAATAACATAATACAATACAATCATAACATCACACAACACAACAATCACAACATACAACAACAGTCCCGACCACAATACAATACCAACATGATAACAATCAATCCTAGGATAGGCCTCCTGAGGCATGATTTATTTTTCCCTTTACAAAGACCCTAGGAAATCACAACTTGCTGTAGAAAACATAATAAGAATACTATTATGCTTAGTGAATGCATGGAGTAACCCAAATTTTACCCGATATCCACACAAACTTTCCAATCCACATTCTAAACTCAAATTTAAACCAAAATCAAACCAAACCCAAACAAAAACATAAACCAAAACCAAAATCAAACTAAACCCAAACCAAAACATAAACCAAAACCAAACCCAAACATAAACCAAAACCAAATCCAAGCACAAACTCAAGCAAATCTTCCACAAAAAAAAATCACAAACTCTTCATAGCACTCCCATAAGTCCAAATTAAACTACCAATTGCCACCAAATCCAAACCACACCTAAACCCATCTGCCCCAACCTACCCCGAACACCTGTGTTCATTAAACATAAGGGTATAGGTAGGATGAGTTGTTAAGCAACATAATAAGTCTAAATGAGCCCTAGACTTTTCACCAGGCTGTGAGAGGGAAGCATGGACCTGAATCCTTCTCTGACCTTTTGGATACCTCAGAGGTCTATTAAACTTAATATGTCTGCTTAACGAAACCATCCTTAATTAAATTAACAAAGTTCATTGAAACACAACATAGAAATTCACATAGACATCATAGGACTTGGTAGAAAACCAGGACATTTACATAGACATCATAGGATTGAGTAGTTACTGCTTGTTAGTCCTACTTCTTCCTGTTTTCTGGCATGCTTTAATTTCTACAAACAATAAACACATACATGCAATGCAATACTAAAGTTTCAGCTGGGAATGACGAGAAGAACCTATCAGGTACATTTTTATTTTGATGCAATTTATTTACCTGCACTGTGTTTTACTTTCTTGCATGATAAATAAGATTGTTGCATGAAAACTGAAACTTTTAGGATAGCCACAAAACTGAAACCCAAAACTAAATTAAAATCAACACAAGATAAAATTCATCGCCACAACATTCAAAATATAAAACAACTCAAAATTTAATCACAAACAGAACAATAAAAACTATAACTTTAACTAAATTAAAACATCTTGTTGGATGATCGGGAATACCTCGGATGATGTAACCCACGTGTTGCTAACGGGATTTCCCACGATCTAAATGAAAGTGTGGAACTCATTCAGTTGAGTTTAGCAAATTCATCTGGACTAAGTGAATCCGATGAAAATAACGGTGTCGGGATGACGGAACCGTGGGATCTTAATTGGTTCTGTTTAATCAACTTTAAGATTTGTTTTAATTAAGACACTAAAAAACACTTGGATTTTAAGATTTTTCTAAACCAAAACACTTCTCTCTTCTCTTGATTTTTTTTCACCTTCTAAAACTGAATCTCTCCAACAACAAGGAGCTTGGAGCATAGTGGGCAGTACGGCCATCGTCGTCAGCAAAACTCAGATCTACATCAACTAAAACTTTCTTAGAAATTAAATAACAAACCCATAAGAATTCGAGGTGGTTTGCCTAGTGCAACATAAATCCTCAAATTTTTTTGTTAGGCATTTGCATAATTGTCTTATGCGAATTAAGCCCTAACCGGTCTTAGGACTCTGAGGTAGTCGTTTGGTACGACATAAGCCCTCACATCTTACAGGCTGTTTGTATGATTGTGTCATACGAATATAAGTCCTAATTAATTAAAACAAGCAAGATTGCAACATTAAATAAACTCCCAAATTGAAGCCAAATAATAGGATAGTTTGGGAAGTTGCCAAGATTCTTCTTGGATCTCCAGCTTCTCTTACCGCTCTTCTATTGGACTCCTAAAATAAAATGTTCCAAATTCGATTCATTCCCTATTGAAATTCCAAAATTCAATGCTTTGAAAACCTTACACTTTGAAATTCTTGAGAGCAAAACCACTGATCATTATCGAGAGTTTTCTTAAATGATTCCCGTCATTTAAGATGTAATTAACTATAGGGGCTTGCCCTTATAGGGAACTTTAAGAACCCAGGTAATATAAACCTTATTTAATTTCTTTATATTAAGCAGGGGAACCTGTCGGCTTATAAAATTGGGTCGCAGACCAAACGGATGTCACAAATCTTTTAGTTTATTTAATCGATCCCCATCGTCAAGCAGTGTGACTATTCCTCGGGATAGATACACAGTTTGTGGTGCGGTGCTCGTTTATATAAACTATTCGGGATGTGAGATTGGTTTGATTTTACATCTTAAAATTTTGAAACTTAAAATTATTTTCAAAAATCAAATGCTATTTTCCAAATTATATATATATACTTAAATTAAATTTACAACCTAGAAATATGCCGACAACCTAAAAATCCTTATTCGATTTATTATAATCTTGGTTGGAAGAATCACCCAAATTTCAATTGGAATAATAGCAATGTTAACGTTAACCCACATTGGGCTAACAGTTTTATAAATCGAATTGGAAATTCAAAAAATCAAGGAAATACCAATTTTAGACCATCTTATCCTCTTGGATTCAATAGTAACCCACAATTTAAGAATAAGAAGTTGTCTACTGAAGAAATGATTCTAATATGGAAAATTAATAACAAGCTCAAGGTGTTGCTATGAATAATATTGAAAATCAATTGGGGCATATTTTCACTACACTTAATAATAGACCTTCTGGAACACTTCCAAGTATAGTTGAGATCAATCCAAAAGATCAAAATAAGGAACAACTTAAGGCTATTCTATTAAGGAGTCGAAAAGAATTAGAAACTAGAGTAAAAAAAGAAGTTGAAACAGAAAAGGAGACGGTGGAAATCGAAAAAGGTTCAAATGATATTTTTCTAGACTTGGGTTATCCTCTTGAGTCAATGAAGATAACTGTTAAAATTGCTGCACTTAGCGGAGAGTGTAGTGCAATTATTCAGAAGAAGCTTCCAGAAAAACTTAAAGATCCTGGTAGTTTCACTATTCCGTGTGCTATAGGTGAAAAATTTTTCGGAAAAGCTTTATGTGATCTGGGAGCTAGTATTAATCTTATGCCTTTATCAACTTTCAAAAGGTTGGGAATAGGAGAAATTTCTCTTACATCTGTGACTCTTCAGTTGGCTGATTGTTCCATTACTTACCCTAAAGGAGTGGTGGAAGATGTGTTAGTGAAAGTGAATAAATTTATCTTTCCTGTGGATTTTATTGTACTTGATATGGAGGAAGATAAAGAAATTCTAATCATTTTGAGAAGACCATTCTTTGCTACTGGAAGAGTAGTGATTGATGTTCAAAAAGGAGAATTAACTATGAGAGTTAATGATCAAGAGGGTACCTTTAATATTTTAAAATCTATGAAGTATCCCTCAATGGAAAAAAATAATGAATGTCTTAGGATGGAGGTCTGTGAATATTTGAGAAAAGATCATTTTGAGAATATATTTGAAAAAGAAGTAGAGTATGATAATATGTTTGAAGAAGAAACTGAAGATGATGAAAATTCAGATAGTAAGAAGAATGAAGATTTGGAGTATATTCAGGAGAGATTCGAAGTATTAGACACTATGGAAGGTGGAAATAAAAGCTTAATTCCATCTATAATAAAACCTCCTGAACTTGAGATGAAAATTCTCCTTAATTATTTAAAGTATATGTTTTTAGGAGAATCATCTACCTTGTCAGTTATTGTATCTTCGAAGTTAAACGATTATCAAAAACAGAAGTTGTTGGAAACTTTAGAAAGATACAGGAAAGATTTTGGATGGACTTTGGCAGATATTAAAGGATTTAGTCCTTTGATTTGTATGCAAACAATTTTATTAGATGAAGATCATAAACTGAGAGTTGATCCGGAAAGGAGACTGAATTCTATAATGAAAGAAGTAGTTAAGAAAGAGATTTTAAAATGGCTAGATGCTGGAATTATTTACTCTATTTTGGATAGTGCTTGGGTAAGTTCAATACATTGTGTACCGAAAAAGGGAGGAGTAACTGTTGAAGTGAATGAATGTAATGAAATTATACCCACAAGACAAATTAATGGATGGTGAATTTGTATTGACTATAGGAAATTAAATGCCGCCACCAAAAAAGATCACTTTCCTCTTCCTTTTCTAAATCAAATGCTAGATAGACTTGCTGGACATAAGTATTACTATTTTCTGGATGGATATACTGGTTACCATCAAATACCTATTGCTCCCAAGGAACAAGAAAAGACAACATTTACTAGACCTTATGGAACCTTTGCTTTTTGAAGAATGCCATTTGGACTATGTAACGCACCTGCAACATTTCAGAGATGTATGATGTCTATCTTCAGTAGTATGATAGATAATGGAATAGAAGTTTTTATGGATGATTTCTCTGTATTCTGGACTTCATTTGAAATTTTCCTAGAAAACATAGCAAAAGTTTTGGAGCTCCGTGAGAAAACAAATCTAGTTCGAATTGGGAGAAATGTCAATTTATGGTTGCAGGAGGAATTGTGCTTGGGCATAAAATTTCTGAACATGGTATGAAGGTCGATCCGACTAAAATTAGAGTGATTTAGAGATTGCTGCCACCCATTACTGTGAGAGAAGTGAGGAGTTTCTTAGGACACGCTAGATTTTACATGCGATATATTAAAGATTTTTCTAAAATTACCAAACCTTTATGCCGACTTTTAGAAAATGACAAAAAATTTGATTTTAATGATGAATGCTTAAGAGCTTTCGAATTATTGAAAGAGAAATTAATCACTGCACCTGTAATTGTTTCACCAGATTGGAAGAAACCATTTGAACTTATGTGTGATGCTAGTGATAATGCGATCGGAGTTCAAAGTCGTTTACTATGCTAGTAAAACTCTTAATGAGGATCAAATTAATTATACCACAACTGAAAGAGAATTATTAGCTATAGTATTTGCTTTTAAAAATTTTAGACCTTTTTTAATTGGAGCTAAACGTATTGTGCATACAGACTATTCGGCTATCAAATATTTAATGCAAAAGAAGGATGCAAAACCTAGACTCATTAGATGGATACTTCTTCTGCAAAAATTTGATTTTATGATAGTTGATAGGAAGGGAGCTGATAATCAAATAGCTGATCATCTGTCAAGATTAGAATATGATAAATTATTTGAATTTGAAAAGGAAATTACTGAAATTTTCCTTGATGAGCAACTTTATACTATTATGGGAAGCAATTTGCCTTGGTATGCTGATATTGTGAATTATATTGTAAGTGATATTGTACCATCTGATTTAATAAGACAACAACAAAAGAAGTTTAAATATGATGCAAAATTTTATTTTTGGGATAAGCCCTATCTATATAAATAGTGTAAGGATTTAATTATTAGGAAATGTGTGCCACAAGAAGAAAAATATTTGATTATTCAATGATGTCATGATTTTGAATTTTGAGGTCATTTTGGTGTTGATAAAATTGCTTTTAAGATTCTACAATATGGATTTTATTGGCCTAATCTTTTTAGAGATGTTTATAGATATATTAAATCATGTGATCGAAGTCAGAGAATAGGTAATATCTCTAGAAGAAATGAAATGCCTCTAAATTATAATTTGGAAATTGAAATTTTTTATGTATGGGGATTAGATTTTATGGGACCATTTACTCCTTCATTTAGAAGTTATATTTATTGGTTGTCATTGATTATGTCTCGAAATGAATTGAAGCTATTGCTTTACTTAGATGTGATGCTCGTAGTGTTTCAAAATTTTTAAAGAAAAATATATTTACAAGATATGGAATGCCGAGAATGATCATAACTGATGGTGGATCCCATTTCAGGAATAATCAAATTAAAAGATTAATTGAGAAATATAATATTATTCATAGAATCTCTACTGGTTATCATCCCCAGACTAGTGGTTTAACAGAAGTGTCTAACCGTAAAATTAAAAGAATTTTGGAGAAAATTGTGGATAATGATAAATTAGATTGGTCTGCTCGATTAGATACTACATTATAGGCTTATTGGACTGCTTTTAAAACCCTTATTGGAATGTCTCCTTATAGACTAGTGTTTGCTAAGACTTGCCATTTACCGGTTGAATTGAAGCATAAAGCATATTGGGCGATAAAAGAGTTGAATTTTAATTTGAAAAATGTTGGAGAGAAAAGATTTATGCAATTGAATGAATTGGAAGAGATTAGAAATGCATCTTATCACAATGATAGGATTTATAAAGAGAAAATGAAATTGTGGCATGATCGAAAGATATTGAGAAAGAAATTGGAATTTGGACAAAAAGTTTTATTATACAACACAAGATTGAAGTTATTTCCTGGAAAGCTCAAGTCTAGATGGTTAGGACCTTTTACAGTTGTAAAAGTTCATTCTTTTGGAGTCATTGATATTAAAGATCGTGATACTGGAAAGATTTTCAAGGTTAATGAGCATCGATTAAAGCCTTACTTTGGCGGGTTTCAACCTGACTTCAAAGAGGTTTTACTGCTGAGTCATCTCGATTAACTGTATGGTATGTCGGGTTGACGACGTTAAACCAATCGCTTTATAGGAGACAACCCATATGTATCTTTGTGCTGTGTTTGCTTGTTCAATGTAGTTGTGCTTTTTAGATAGTTTTTTTTGAATTCTAATTACTTCTAAATACTTTAAAATTTGATAAATGGTGGATCAAATTGAGATATTGGAATATTTTGGGCCAAACAAAGTTCGGTGATAATTTATGACCACTGGTGTCGCCGGCGTCCTATCACAGACATAGTACTGAACTTATAGGTTTGAGCGCCGCCCGCACCTTATCTAGCGCCGCCGGCGCCCAAAACCTGTTGACAGTTTTTGAAGTTTCAAAATGCCTGTTTTGGCGGTTTTGAACGGTATCTTCATCCTTATAACTCCCTAAACTCCATTTTAGACTTCCTAACTCCAGAAAAACGAAAACTACCATTCCCAATTCGCATCCCATGGATTCCTACCCCATTAAAACCCTTCAATCTCGCATTTTGCAACCGAAGGAAGTTCATAAGTTTCGTGGCGCAGCGTTTGTTCAACAAAGTGATGATGAAGAGGAGGATTATCAAGGAAAGAGGCTTCATAAATCGAGGTATAGATAATCCTACTACTATAATTGAAGAGATAAATAAGGAGAGACATTGCGAAGTTCTTTGATACACTACGGATGACATTGTCGTTCTTGTTGTGATAGAATTCTATCGAAATCTTCATGGGATCAACCAAGGGTTCGTATTTGTGCATTGTAGATTTGTGGAATTCACTCCTGCACGAATTACCGATCTCTTTATGATATAGAATGTACCTATTTTTCATTATTCTAATTTCAATGACACGAGTGATAATATGAATGATGTGTATCGATATTTGACAGATGAGAATGAGGATTGAGAAATTAGAGAGAATGGATACATTAATTTCCCATCTGCATCTCTAAATCCAGTGTAAAAGCAGTGGCATTACGTTAGAACACTAAACATCTAAGAGAGATGAAGATGACATGAATTTGCTTGCTGATCAACCAATACAAACTTAACAACCGATTCAACCCTATTTTCCTGAAGGTTCCAGAATGATATTGAAGAGGATCAAATAGTTGGAGAAAGAGGTACAAAACGTTATGAATGCAATCAATAACATTTATGATATATTCGATCATATTGATTGGAGAATGAAGGAACATTTCGATCACACTGGTCGAATTGAGATGGGCTTGATTAACCTGATGAAAAAGAACGCGGTGATTTCTGAGGAAACATCTGACAAATTTCCAATTAGTCCATTCTATAATTTTTTCGTGCATCAACAATCGATTGGAGACATTAGAGGAGAGGATAGTTCTGAAACCGATGTGAAGTAATTAATGGATTCTACTTATGCTTGTTGTGTGTTTAGTTTACTTTGCTTAAATATACCTGGTGTGTGTAGTATTTGCTTTGCTTTGTAATTTGAATTTAGATTTGGATATGCTAACTTTCATTGTGTGCTTAGATTTTAGTGTTTGCCTATCGTAGAGTACTTAGAACACTAAACATCTAAGAGTTGTTGGTTTGGTTTGAGTGAACATATTTGGTGTTTATGTTGTAACTTGGATTTTATATATATAAATTTATTGTGTATTGTTTGTGTAAAGAATTGTGAATTATTGCTAATGAGATGAAGTAAATGCTTATTGAAGTGTTAACCATCATTGTGGATGTCGAAACGATTGAAATTACGAAAACAATTTTGGCCCCAGAAAGAATTTTGAACTGGCGCCGCCGGCGCCCAAATTCAGAGAGTTTGGCATATTTTCTTAAATAGACCGCCGCCGGAGCACTATCAAGTGCTGCTAGTGCCCAAACCCAGTAAAAGGCCAAATATCTTCATTTTCACGATTTTTACCCTGGGACTAGATCGTCTTCCTCCATTTTTGAGATTTTGAAGATCTAGGGCTTGCTAGATCTCAGATTTAAGGTGATTTCAAAGCTTTTCAAGGCCGGATCTACACTTCTATTGGTAAGAGCTTCACTTTAAGTTAAAAAAGTTTTGATTTTCACCATAGAAATCTCTCACATTGCATAGGTTGGAATTTTTGGAATTTTTAGAATTTTAAAGAGATTTTGAGATTTCCATGATGAAATTTGCTCTTACTTGTTTAGTATAGTATTTGGAGTTTTTTACATTTTGAATTTGGGATTTATTGGAATTCTCTTGTAAATTTTAGAAATTCAAATGGCTCCAAGGATGAGTAAAGGGAAGAGGAAGTTGGATTTTGATGAGGATAAATTCTTTAATATCAAAGCCCAATTTCGCTTTAACTCTTACCTTTACAATAAGAAGTGTATCCAGGATCGAGCTTTTGATAGTTCTGGTGGATCTGTAGAACAGTTAATTACAGAATGAAACTGGGAACAATATTCTTATTTTATTACGAATGATGTTATGGGAGTTGTTAGAGAGTTCTATTCAAATGTGCCCTGGACTGAGACTGAGTATGTGCTAGTTAAAGGAAAAATGCTTGAGTTTACTTCTTAGCGTATCAATGCTTTCTATCAGACTCGGGAACCATTTGTTTATGAATATGAAAACTTTGACACTCGAGGGGAAAATATGAGAGAAGTGATTGCTTTTCTTACGGATGGACGAGAGGAAGGGAAAGTAAGCCAAAAACAGTTAATTAACTTCCCCGCTTCCACATTGAATGTTGCATCAAAAGTTTGGCATTATTTCATCTCTCGCAAGACTATTACCATCTTACAACCACAAGCGAAGTTACAAGGGATAGAGCGATTCTGAACTATTGTATTCAGAAGATGAAAAGATTGATATTAGAGCTATTGTTTACAAGAACATTCAGATGATTGCTAGAGGCGAGACCAGTGGAGGATTAGGACATCCTGCCTTAGTTCATGCCCTGTGTGTTCAGTCTGGAGTGGAGTTCGATAGTTCTGAAGAAGTGGCTATACCGCTAAGACCAATTACAAAAACTATTATCCGTACTTACGAGTCTCATGTGGGAGTCGAGTTCAGCGTTGTCGGTGTATTTTAATTTTAATTTAAATAAATAATTTGAAAAGTAATATTTGATTTTGAAAATAATTTTAAATTTGAAAATTTTAAGATATGAAATCAAACTGATCTCACATCCCAAATAGTTTATATAAACGAGCGCCGCACTACAAACCGTGTATCTATCCCGAAGAATAGACATACTGCTTGATAATGAGGCTCGATTAAATAAACTAGAAAGGTTTGTGACATCCGTTTGGTCTGCGAACCAATTTTATAAGCCGACAAATTCCCCTGTTTAATATGAAAACATTAAACAGGGTTTATATTACCCAGGTTCTTAAAATTCCCTATAAGGGCAAGCCCCTATAGTTAATTACATCTTAAGCGACGGGAATCACTTAAGAAAACTTTCGATAATAATCAGTAGTTCTGCTCTCAAGAATTTCAAGGTTTAAGTTTTCAATGGATTGAGTTTAGGAATTTCAATAGGGAATGGATCAAATTTCTAGCATTATATTTTGGGAATCCGAAGGAAGAAAGGTAGGAGAAATCACAGATTCGAAGCGAACTCCGGTAATTTCCCGACTATCCTATTGTTTGGCTTGAATTTAGGAAGGTCCTAATGTTTATTTAATATTTTAATCTTGCCAATTTTAATTAGTTAGGACTTATATTTGTATGATAAAATCATACAAATAACCTCGAAGATGTGAGGGTTTATGTCGTACCGAACGACTACCTCGGAGTCCTAAGACTGGTTAGGGCTTAATTTACATGACATGATCATGCAAATGCCTAACAAAAGGTTGAGGATTTATGTTGCACTAGGCAAACTACCTCGAAGTCCTATGGCTTGGTTATTTAATTCTAAGAAAAGGTTTTGCTGAAGTAGACTCAGGTTTTGCTGATGACGATGGCCGTGCTGCCCACCATGCTCCGAGCTCCTTGTTGTTGCAGAGGTTTAGTTTTAGAAGGTGATAAATCAAGAGATGAGGGAAGTGTTTCGGTTTAGAGAAAATCTTAAAATCCAGGTGTTTTTTTTTTGTTTTTTTTTAATATTTTAATTAAACAAATCTTAAAGTTGATTATAACAACACCGGTTAAGATCCCACGGTTCCATCCTTCCGGCATCGTTATTTTTATCGGATTCACTTAGTCCAGATGAATTTGCTAAACTCAACTGAATGAGTTCCACACTTTCATTTAGACCGTGGGAAATCCCGTTAGCAACACGTAGGTTACATCATCCGAGGTATTCCCGATCATCCAACAAGACGTTTTAGTTTAGTTGTAGTTGTAGTTTTGTTGTTATGTTTGTGATTAAATTTTGAGTTGCTTTATATTTTGAATGTTGTGGCAGTGAATTTTATCTTGTAGTGTCTTTTAATTTAGTTATGGGTTTCAGTTTTGGTTTCTGTCCTAAAGGTGTAGGTTTTCATGCAACTGTTGTTTACCATGCAAGAAAGGTAAAGTGCAACACGAATAAATGAATTGAAGTAAGATAAATTGCAATAAAATAAAAGCGTACCTGGAGGGTCTTCCCGTCATCCCAAGCTGCACTTAAAATACAATTTAGAGCATTTAAGCATTTATAGCAATTTCTAGGTAGAGCTAAGGGAAGGGTTATGGTTTTCTACCAAAATCCTAATCCTATAGCTAGTCACTCCTATGACGTCTAGGTCTTCAATTTTGGTTTTAAGGATGATTTTCTTCACCAAAGAACAACTAAGCTCAATTTGTTCTTAAGGACATTCCATCATATTGAGGAAGTGTTTAAGACGAATCTTAAACATCTTTTCGATATTTCGGGAATTGTCCTAAGTCCAAATGAATTCTATTGCGCAGTGAATTAATCATCCCGGGTGTTTAAGTTTTATTTCTTGCTCGGTGAATTAGGATGTTTGAATATCCTTATGAGTGAAATGACATTTCACTTGATACTCCATTTAGGAGTTATAATAGTAAAAGCTCTAAGAGGCAAAATGATATTTAATGATTTGTGATTCAAATTTAAGGTCAAATTAATGATTTAAGTTTGGAATAGTGTTCAAGTTATTTTAGATTTATTTTGAATTCTTTATGACTTAAGTGATGCTATATTTAATTTAATTCAATTTAACTTAACTTAATTTAATTTAATGTGGTTTAAGTTAATTTAATTTAAGTTAATTTAATATGATATGCTTTAGCTTAATTTAATTCAATTTGATTTAATTTAATTTGATTTAGTTTTAATTTAATTTAATTTAATTTAATTTAATTTAATTTAATTTAATTTAATTTAATTTAATTTAATTTAGTTTAATTTAATTTAATTTAGTTTAATTTAATTTAATTTAATTTAATTTAATTTAATCTGATTTAATTTAATTTTAATTTAATTTAATTTTAATTTAATTTAATTTGTTTTAATTAAATTTAATTTAACTTGATTTAATTTAATTTAATTTAATTTAATTTAATTTATTTTAATTTAATTTAATATTTTATTTTAAAGGGATTTGCTTTAAATAATTTAACTTTAATTTAATTTAATGATTACGTCTTTTAGCATTTTAAACCTTAAACTTGGATTATCATTTTAATTAGGGATTAAATATTATTGAGATGATTAATTTAGGGATTCTTAAATTTAAAAAATAAATTTCTTCCTAATAACATCCCTATTTTAATAACTTCAATTTTACTATTCTTCCAATTTTAATTAATTATTTTAACTAAAGTTCATTTCAATTATTGTTGAATCGTTTAATAGGTTTCTACCCTTTAATTATTTAAATTTCAATCATCCAAATCAGATTAGGATCAAATATTTTACTCTTTAATTTTATTAAGCCTAAAGTTTTAATTAAGGGTTAAAATTTTAATTACAATTTTGCCCTTCAAGCTTAATAATTTCATAACTCACTAAATTGAGCTCAAATGAATTTGAAATTTTTATGTGACTTCACTCATATGTCAATAAAGACATTAGAGGAGAAAATGTGATTTTTCTGTATTTAATTTATTTATGTAATTATTTTTGGTGGAAAATAAGGATTTCCAAGGAAAATTTAATAATATGACCAAGGGAAAGTTTCTGTCCTTAAGAAAATTATGGGACATTCCTAATGACCAGAGGACCATTTGGACCAATTTTTGTGATTTTTTGAATTATATTTTATTTATTAAAATTATTTTAAGTTCTGTAGTATTAATTAATTTAAAAATAGAATATAAGTTGAAAAATGAATTTTATAATTTTTAAAATTCTCTCTGATATCAAGGATTCTAGAGAACCAAATTTTACAATTTTCTGATTTTTTCTTAATTTATTGGAATTATTTTAGTGGAAATGCTAGAAAATGTATTTTTTAAATTTCAAAAAATTACCCCAAGGCTTTAAAATTTAATATCTCAACCTAGAGACATAAGAAAAATATGGGGTTTGTTCATAAGTGGTTAGAATTCAAAATGTGACATTTTGGTGAATTTTATTATTTTTGTAATTTTTATTATTTTTTAATTATTAAAATATTAAAATAATGATAAAAATCAACTTTTTTAGAAAATTGCAATTTTAATTTTCCTGAATTCCCCCGATATCGGAGAGGCTTCAAAACCAATTTGGTGAATTTTTGAAAAGTATTTTGAAAGTTATGAAATTTTAAAGTTTAATTTTGGCTAAGTGGCTTAATCAACCCATTTGATGGGGCTAACCAAGTCCAATTGACTTGAAATTTTTATGGTGGATTCCTCTGATCCTAAAGGTCAGTGGAGAATTTATTTCAAGTCAATTTGATCTATGGTTAACTCTAATTAATTAAGGTTCAATTTTGGGTATTTAGGCTAATTAGGGTTAATCTGAGTGAATTAACTCAAGTCCTATTTTTCCTAGGGTTCTCTGGTCATAAGGAACATCACCAAATTTTCCTAGAATTTATTTCACAACATGCTAATTTTTGGAATTAAAATACTCAAAACAGCAACATGCATTTGAAAAATCAATAACTTTTCACAGGGATGGCCTCTGACCTTGGAAAATTCAGGGAATGTTCCCAAGTTCAGAGGCTTCAAAAGCCCTATGGTCTCATGCCATGGTGAATTGTATGAATGCATGGAGAATTAAAACAATGCATGGAGTAAATAATTAATTAAAAATAAAGTACTGGACAAAATTAATTAATTTCTTTTCCACATTATTCTCCTCTGTTCACTGAGCAAGAGGGTATTTTTATTTTATTTTTGTGATTTTTCTACACAAAGATATGGATTTTTGAAGTTCTAGTATTGAAATAAATCAGAAAATACCTAATTTTCTACTTATCCACATAGGCGCCGCGTCAACCTCAGCGTCTCCGAACAGCCATGCGGCGCGCTCCCATTCGACGCCGCCTTCCGAGTCAGCGCCACGCGGCCCACGGTTCACGTACCGTTTGCCGATCCGACGCCATCTGAGCCGTCCGTCCGCGCGTGTATTGAATGAACGGCATCCGTTCATCGTCCCCGAGCGTCCTAACCCGAGAGCCGTCTACCTTCTAGCCCTAAGATCTCACTCGATTCTCCATGGATTTTTATGTTCTTATGCTCTATGGATTCGTCTTGAAGAGACGAACACATCTATACGGCTAATGCTCATTGAAATCGACTCATTTAAAATGGAGAATGTTCAGAAGCTCGGGATGAAGAATTGATCCATACCTTGGCTCTGAGAGGTGAAGCCTCGATCAGGGATGCTCGGCACGTTCGTTGGAGCTACAGGAGGCTAGGGATGAAGCCTGGGGATGTGGTGAATTGCCTAGGTGTGATTTCCACCAAGGCCGATTCCAACCTTTGGAGTCTGGAGCAACTGGATGGCCTGGAGAGGGGGCTTTCACTGGAAAACTCCTTCTCTTGGTCCTGTGCAGGTGTAGAGCCAATCAATTTGGGGATTGCCTCACTGTGGTGAAGTGTCCTGTTTTTAGGTGGAATTTCAACTCTGAAATTGAGCTCACAGAGAAGAAATGGCAGGGGAATTGCAGTGGGGATCAAGTGCACTGGGTGTAGGGGAGAGTCTGGGATGATTTTGGCAG
>JAKZJZ010000551.1:0-44886 GCA_022702705.1 Papilionanthe hookeriana x Papilionanthe teres
TCGCAGCACACCCTTTGCGGCCGAATCTCCTCTCAATGACGATCTGCCAGATGAACAAATAATGAGCCTAGAAGACCTTGATGATCTACGTTGGGAATTATATTTCTACGGAGCATCTTCAGTGCACAAAGACGAAGAATCGCAAGTGATAGTGCCCGATAAGGCAGGAATCGGGCTAATCTTTATAACACCGGAGCGGGGGATGTTAAGATACTCCTACCACTTGACAGAACCATGTACAAACAACGAAGCGGAATATGAATCCCTCATAACGGAGCCGGAATTAACCATTCGAATGGGGATAACAGACATCAACATCTACGGGGATTCACGATTAATCATTCAACGGATCGCAGGACAATACGAGAATTTTAAAGCGAAGACTCGAACAATACTTCTAGTATGCCATACGAGCTGTTGAACAGATTCCAAATGTGACGATCTACAAAATTCCCGAGAAAGAAAATGCTTTAGCGAGATGCTTTAGCCTGTCTCGCAAAAGAATTTGCACTGTTTGCGAAGATGAATCGGTAGAAGTGTCGGTTCACGGACGCCGGAGTCCTATCACGACTCAACATAGACACAATACATAAATCGAGAAAAAGAAAAGAATCGAGTTGCGACGATGAATGGAAAACACGAAGATTAGCGACGGCCATTGATGGACTACCTGCAAACAGGAAAGCTACCATACGATAGGTCGTTAGCCCATCAGATCAAGAAAAGAACTCTGTCCTACGCATTAATAAACAACACATTGTACAGAAGGTCTTTTGATCAAATGTGGCTAAGGTTCCTAAGCGGGTCCGAGGCCCGTGAAATCGTTAAAGAGGTTCATTCAGGACTCTGTGGCGCTCACCGGTCGGGTCCGAAGATGAAAATGAAAATTAAAAGACTAGAGGTACTACTGGCCCTCGATGATGACCGACCGCATGAAAATCGCCGAAGGCTGTCACCAATGCCGAGTGCACGGAGTGGTTCTACACCGACCTCCGAATGTGCTTACATCCGAGCAATTGCGTCCTGGCCATTTGAATGTTGGGGCACGGATATAGTGGGTCCAATAGAACCACCATCTTGAAAAGGACATCGCTTCATTATTGCGGCTACGGATTACTTTTCCAGTGGGCAGGGCGGTCCACTGCAGAAGTGAAAGCACACCACGTGCTTACGGTTTTCGAGAACCAAGTTGTCTACCGTTTCGGAGTGCCGCACAGGATTATCTCGGATAATGGGTCGGCATTCGAAGCATGCAAATCAACAATTTTGTCGGGGAGACACGGAATCGGTCGGCGATACTCAACAATTTACTACCCAAGAGCAAACGGCCTCGGCGAGGCTTTTAATAAAACTCTCGTTCAAATCTTAAAGAAAACTTTGGACGATAATAAGAGAAATTGGCACGAGAAGTTGTTAGAAGCCTTATGGGCCTACCGGACAACCTTCGAGACTCCTACTCGAAGCTACACCTTACGCTCCGGTGTACGGGTCCGAGCGAGTGTTACCTTTAGAGGTTCGGCTTCCTTCACTCGGAATCGCGAGTTGCAAATAAGATCACGACAGAAGAGAACGCCAAATTACGGCTAGAAGAATTAGAAAGCTCGGAAGGGAAAAGACTTGCAGAGCAACGGAATTTAGAACTATACCAAGCTAAGATGGTTCGAGCCCATGACAAGCCGGTCCGCCCAAGAACCTTGAAAGTTGGTGACTTAGTTCTCGTTCTCAAGAGACCTATTCTTGCACACCGCAAGATAGGAGGAAAATTTGAACCCACTTGGGAAGGGCCGTTTGTGGTTGAAGCGGTATACTCGGGAGGTTCCTACCGGCTAGTGAATTGCCAGGGAGAACTACATATGCTTCCGATCAACGGACGATACTTGAAAAAGTATTATGCTACCTGATGTTTCGAAGGAATGAATTCTTCATTCCTAAGAAACACGGGCGAAGTAATTACTTATGACTGGGTCCGAACCCAAAAATAATAAAATGTGCTAAAATAAATAAAATCCTGATATTAAAGTTTTCCTTGTTTTCTTTTCCAAATCAAAATCTCTTCCCTGATCTTATCCTACTTCATTCTTGTTAAGTTTAAAAATATAAGAATAATAAAAAAATGTGTCTTTAATAAACATTTTCTTAATGTTCTTGTTCTTAGTACAGCCCCTGATCCTTTTCCTTGTCTTTTCGCAGGGAAATGTCGAACGGGCGGTTGGTCTTGAACTTTAAGAATGGCGTAAGCCTTGCACTCGATGAAAAGAGGGTAAAAGATGGAGCGATAATCGAGATTGACTCGGATTTCGCACCGGCGGGCCTACGATGACGAGGAAAATGGCCGGGTCCGAGTTGACCGAAAAGAACTGCCGGGCGGACGGTGATGAAAGTGGGTGGCCCAAGCCACCAATCCAGCGACGAAGAAAAGAAAGGCAAACATTGAAGAAGATAAGAAAGTGAAGTCGCGTAGTCGCTACGGCGAGAGGGCGAGCTTGTCGGCGCCGCGCCCACGGAGATTCAAGAAGTTCGAAGAGCTACTCTCGCAACAACACAACGAAGAAATAAGAATCGACGTATCCGTATGATGTTAACAAAACTAGTCGCGGACCGGCGCGACGAGACGATTGCTAATGCCGGTGCATACACTTCGAGGACACCGGTTCACAAGGAACACGAAGAAAGGAGGCCGGCTCTTAGGATAACGAAAGGACCAGGGAAATCTCACAAAGATCGAAGAAAGAAGGCTACCACGCTACCGAAAGAACCACCGGTAATGCATGACCTTGTTGCGAAGCAACCGGGGGATGTCCCGACGGACATCATCCCCGAGGAGCCAAGGTATGCGGGAGAACGTGAAGGGATTGAACGGTATATCCCACAATATGTCACCGAGCCTCGCCATCCGCAGATCATTCCGGAATACGAAGCTGGAGAGAATGCGAGAATGTCGAAAAGAAAACCTTTGAATACTTCGAGAGAATTAGAGGCAGAAGGATCAATATACTAGAGGGCCTCGAGCTACATACAAACGTATTCTCAGAGTATGAACAACAACAAATCGTGGATTCTATCCGGGATTTGAAAAGAATGGGCCGAGCGAGGCCGCCTAAGGAAAACACATACTCGGAACCCCGGAGATGGATGCCGGGGAAAGGAAGAATCACAATACAATGTGGATCTTTGTTACAACTTTGCGGAGGACGGAAGGGAAACCCACCGGGAATACTCCGTCATGGGCAAGTGGATCCGATGCCATTAGTCATCGAGAGAATGGTAAAGAGATTGATAACATGGAGAGTATTGCCGGCGGATTGCATACCCAATGCTCGCATTATCAACATCTACAAACAGGGTGACTGCATACCCCCACATATAGATCACCACGACTTTGTCGACCTTTCTGCACGCTCTGCTTTCCGAACGAGTGTAACATCATGTTCGGATCCGACCTCCGGATAACGAGCCCGGGTGAGTTCCGAGGCCGGTGAAGATACCTTTACCGGTAGGTTCCGTCACGATGCCGAAGGGCAACGGAAGCGAGATATCGCTAAGCATTGCATACCGGGAGTACCGGTGAAGCGGATCTCGGCTACTTTCGAAGGATGGACGACGAGGAAGACACCGTACCATTTCCGGCCGAGACCGGAGCTAGAGAGCCTCCGGCCTTACGAGCTGTGAGTTGCATGGAAAATATCACACCTCCATAAATGTTAAATCAAATTCTCAATCAAATTTCAAATCCAATCTCGATCAAATTTCAAATGTGATCTTCCAAATTTCAAATCAAATCTTAAATCAAAATTTCAACCGAGTACAAACTCATCCTTCCAAATTTCAAATTCAATCTTTCCAGAAATCAAATCTCAATCAAATTCAAATTCAATCTTTCCAGAAATCAAATCTCAATCAAATTCAAGTTCAATCTTTCCAGATTCCAAATCTCTATCAAATCTCAAATTCGATCTTCCAGATCTCAAATCAAATCTCAATCGAAAATTCAAATTCAATCTCCCAAATCTGAAATCCAATCCGTTCTATTCTCTCCTTATGCCGGGATGGAAGCGGTTGATTCCATTGACACGGATCGAATCTGATGGCGAGAAATTATATCCAATCCAAACCAGCAACTTCCGATCAACTCTATTGAATGGGATATGTGACATCTACATATTCTCTCCTAATCTATTTCCTTCCATGAAAGTCTTTTACAACTTACATGAAATTCTCAGAACACCAAGATTCCACACTCTTTAAATCAACACTACAAATCTTTGCAAAATCAATTACCAATCAAATTCAAACTTTTGGGTCAAGGATTTTACATCCAAGACTGCACTGCTTTAGGATTCTTTTCCTATTGCACTGAAATACATCAAATTCAAACTTTTGGGTCGAGGATTTTACATCCAAGACTGCACTTCTTCAGGATTCTTTCCCTATTGCACTGAAGTACATCAAATTCAAACTTTTGGGTCGAGGATTTTACATCCAAGATTGCACTGCTTTAGGATTCTTTCCTTATTGCCATTGAAATACATCAAATTCAAACTTTTGGGTCGAGGATTTTACATCCAAGTACCGTTCGCTTTAGGATTCTTTCCCTATTGTACCTTGAAATACATCAAATTCAAACTTTTGGGTCGAGGATTTTACATCCAAGAATGCCATTGCTTTAGGATTCTTTCCCTATTGCACTGAAATACATCAAATTCAAACTTTTGGGTCGAGGATTTTACATCCAAGACTGCACCGCTTTAGGATTCTTTCCTATTGCACTGAAATACATCAAATTCAAACTTTTGGGTCGAGGATTTTACATCCAAGACTGCACTGCTTTAGGATTCTTTCCTTTATCGCACTGAAATACATCAAATTCAAACTTTTGGGTCGAGGATTTTACATCCAAGACCGTACCTGCTTTAGGATTCTTTCCTACTGTACCTTGAAATACATCAAATTCAAACTTTTGGGTCGAGGATTTTACATCCAAGGCATCGTACCTTTAGGATTCTTTCCTATCGCCTTCGAAGTACATCAAATTCAAACTTTTGGGTCGAGGATTTTACATCCGAGACTGCATTGCTTTAGGATTCTTTCCCTATCGCAATGAAGTACATCTAAATTCAAACTTTTGGGTCAAGGATTTTACATCCAAGACTGCATTGCTTTAGGATCATTTCCCTATCGCAATGAAATACATCAAAATCAAACTCTTGAGGTTAAGGATTTTACATCCAATACCGCATTACTCTGAGATCTTTCCTCATTGTAATGATCCAATCCAATCGATTCGATATTCTATTGGGGTTGAAGATGTTACATCTAAAACCTCAAAATTCCAATTTTCATTTCAAATCAAATCCCTTCAAATTAATCTTGACAAACTTCAATCTAAATTGAAACTCCAAATTGAAATCTAAACTCACACATCGAAATTTAAATTGAAACAAAATAAATTCTAAATCGAAATTCTCCCAGATCATGTGATTTGGGATTCACCTCCTTTTCCTTTCCCCAGCGAGAGTTCAGGAATCTCCAGTTCCAGAGATATACTTGACACTCCCCAGCAGAAACTCTTCTACTTCGTCCTAAGTTTGTTACTTGGACATCTGTGTTGGTTTGTTGATCGCTTCGGTCAACACCAATACGCGCGGTGTGCTCCGTCAGCTCACCACACCTATTGGGGGTCCATTTGTTGACCTCATTTTTGATGAGGTCTTCTCTTCTTCTTTTTGGTACTTAGGATCTAGCCTTAGACTTAATCATTAAACTAAAATTAAATTATTAAACTCTTTCAAAAAATTTCAATTAAAATTAAAAAATAAAATTAAATTAAAAATTAAATTAAATTAAGTAAATTAAATTGGATTAAATTAAATTAAATTAAAATTAAAAGTTGAATTAAATTAAAGATTAAATTAAATTAAATTAAAGATTAAATTAAATTAAATTAAAATCAAATAAAATAAAATTAAATTAAGTTAAACCAAATTAAAATTAAATTAAATTAAATGAATTAAAATTAAATTAAATTAAATTAAATTAAATTAAATTAAATCAAATTAAATTAAAATTAAATCAAATCAAATTAATTTAATGTAACATCGAAATCAAACTAAATTGAATTAAATTGAATTAAATAGAATTAAAACTCAATTAAATTAAATTAAATTAAATTAAGTTGAATTAAATATAACATCACCAAAGACATAAAGAATTCAAAATAAATCTAAAATAACTTGAACAATATTCCAAATTTAAACCCATTAATGGAAATTAAACTAAATCACAAACTATTTAAACACCAATTTACCCTTAAAAGCTTTAGTTATCATAACTCCAAAACAGAATATTAAATGAAATGTTACTTCACTTATAGGACATTCAAATATCACTAGTTCAATCGAACGAGATAACAAAACTTGAGATTCTTGGACGATTAATTCATTTGTATAATTAAATTCATTTGGACTTAAAACAATTCTAGCAATATTGAAAAGATGTTTAAGATTCTTCTTAAACACTTTCTCAATATGATAGGATGTTTATAAGAACAATTGAATTTAATTGTTCTTTGATGAGGAAAATCATCCTCAAACCAAAACACAGGGAACCTAGATGTCATAGGAAATGACTAGCTATAGGATTAGGAATTTGGTAGAAAACCATAACCCTTACCTTAGCTCTACCTAGGAACTTGCTTAAATATTCTAATTGTGTTTTAAGTGCGGCTTGGGATGACGAGAAGACCCTCCGAGTACGCTTTTATTTTATTGCGATTTACATTATTGCAATTTCATTAATCGCATTGTACTTACGTTTCTTGCATGATAAACAAGCTGTTGCATGAAAACCCACACCTTTAGGATAGTTCCTAAAGCCGAAACCAAAACTAAGTTAAAAGTCATTGCAAGATAAAATTCACCGCCACAACATTTCAAAATATAAAACAACTCAAAATTTAATCACAAACAGAACACAAAACTGCAATTACAACTAAATTAAAACGTCCTATTGGATGATCGGGAATACCTCGGATGATGTAACCTAAGTGTTGCTAACGGGATTTCCCACGGTCTAAATGAAAGTGTGGAACTCATTCAGTTGAGTTTAGCAAATTCATCTGGACTAAGTGAATCCGATAAAAATAATGATGCCGGAAGGATGGAACCGTGGGATCTTAACCGGTGTCGTTATAATCAACTTTAAGATTTGTTTTAAAATTCGCCGACAACTTCCGTTAGGCGACCCCTTTTCAAAATATCACACAACCTAAAAATAGTGCCGACAGATACAAAATCAAACCAATCGCACATCCCAAATAGTTCACATAAACGAGCACCGCACCACAAACCGTGTATCTATCCCGAAGAATAGACACACTGCTTGATAATGGGGGCTCGATTAAATAAAGTAAGAGATTTGTGACATCCGTTTGGTCTGCGAACCAATTTTTAAGCCGACAAATTCCCCTACTTAATATAAAAACATTAAATAGGGTTTATATTACCTGGGTTCTTTAAAATTCCCTATAAGGGCAAGCCCCTATAGTTAATTACATCTTAAGTGACGGGAATCACCTAAGAAAACTCTCGATAATAATCAGTAATTCGCTCTCGGGAATTTCAAAGTTTAAGTTTTCAAAGGATCGAATTTTGGAATTTCAATAGGGAATGGATCAAATTTGGAACATTTTGTTTTAAGAATTCAAAGGAAGAAAAGTAGGAGAAATTACGGATTCGAAGCGAACTTCGGTGATTTCCCGACTATCCTATTGTTTGGCTTGAATTTAGGAAAGTCCTAACATTTATCTGATATTTCAATCTTGCAAATTTTAGTTAATTAGGACTTATATTTATATGATAGAATCATACAAATAGCCTCGAAGAATATGAGGGTTTATGTCGTATCGGACGACTACCTCGGAATCCTAAGTCCGATTAGGACTTAATTTACATTACATGATCATGCAAATGCCTAACGAAGAGGTTGAGGATTTATGTTGCACTAGGCAAACTACCTCGAAGTCCTATGGCTCAGTTATTTAATTCTAAGAAAGTTTCGTCGATGTAGATTTGTTTTCGTCGACGACGATGGCCGTGCTCGCCCACCATGCTCCGAGCTCCTTGTTGTTGCAGAGGTTTAGTTATAGAAGTCATAAATCAGGAGATGAGAAAAGTGTTTTGGTTTAGAGAAAATCTTAATTTCCAAGTGTTTTTTGTGTTTTAATTAAAATAAATCTTAAAGTTGATTATAACGACACCGGTTAAGATCCCACGGTTCCATCCTTCCGCATCATTATTTTATCGAATTCACTTAGTCCGGATGAATTTGCTAAACTCAACTGAATGAGTTCCACACTTTCATTTAGACCTTGGGAAATCCCGTTAGCAACACGTAGGTTACATCATCCGAGGTATTCCCGATCATCCAACGAGACGTTTTAATTTAGTTGTAATTGTAGTTTTGTGTTCGTTTGTGATTAAATTTTGAATTGTTTTATATTTTAAAATGTTGTGGCGGTGAATTTTATCTTGCAATGACTTTTAATTTAGTTTCGGTTTCAGCTTTTAGGGACTATCCTAAAGGTGTGGGTTTTCATGCAACAGTTGTTTATCATGCAAGAAAAGTAAGTGCGATGCGATTAAATAAATCGCAATAAGGTAAATTGCAATAAAATAAAAGCGTACCTGGAGGGTCTTCCCGTCATCTCAAGCTACACTTAAAACACAATTAGAATATTTAAGCAAGTTCCTAGGTAAAGCTAAGGGAAGGGTTATGGGTTTCTACCAAATTTCTAATCCTATAGCTAGTCATTTCCTATGACGTCTAGGTTCTTGTGTTTTGGTTTGAGGACGATTTTCTTCATCAAAGAATAATTAAGTTCAATTGTTCTTATAAGTATCTTATCATATTGAGGAAGTGCTTAAGAAGAATCTTAAACATCTTTTCAATACTGATAGGATTGTTTTTAAGTCCAAATGAATTCAATTACACAAATGAATTAATCGTCCGAGAATTCAAGTTTTGTTGTTATCTTACTCAGTGAACTAGGACATTTGAATATCCCATAAGTGAAGTAACATTTCGTTTAATATTCTGTTTAGGAGTTATGACAACTAAAGCTTTCGAGGGTAAATTGGTATTCAAATGGTTTGTGATTTAGTTTAACTTCAGTTAAAGGGTTTAAATTTGGAATAGTGTTCAAGTTGCTTTATATTTAATTTCTTTCATGTCTTAGGTGATGTTATTTTTTAATTTAACTTTAATTTAATTTAATTTAATTTTAACTTTAATTTAATTTAATTTAATTTTAATTTTAATTTAATTTAATTTAATTCAATTTAGTTTGATTTGATGTTAAATTAATTTAGTTTAATTTGATTTAATTTCCTTTAATTTAATTTAATTTGATTTAATTTTAATTTAATTTGATTTAATTTAATTGAATTTAATTTAATATGTTTTAATTTAATTTAATTTAATTTAATTTAACATTTTTAAATTTAATTTAGTTTAATTTAATTTAATTTAATTTATTTATTTAACTTAATTTAACTTAATTTATTCATTTAATTTAATTTAATTTGTTTATTTAATTTAATTTAATTTAATCTTTAATTTAGTTTTACTTTTAATTTTAATTTAATTGAAAATTTAAAAAGAGTTTAATAATTTAACCTTTTTATTTAATTTAAATGATTAAGTCTTTTAACATTTTAAAACTTAAATTTGAATTATCATTTTTTAATTGGGAATTAAATATTAATGAGATGATTAATTTAGGGATCTTTAAATGAAAGAATAAATCTCTTCCTAATAATATCCCTATTTTAATAATTCCAAATTTATTATTCTTCCCAAATTTAATCAATTATTTAATTAAGGTTTATTTCAATTATTTTAAATTGTTTAATGGGTTTCTACCCTTTAATTATTTAAATTTCAATCATCCAAATCAGATTAAGATCAAATATTTTACTTGTTAATTTTATTAAACCTAAAGTTTTAATTAAGGGTTAAAATTTTAATTACCACTTTGCCCTTTAAGCTTAATAATTTCATAACTCACTAAATTGAGCTTAAATGAACATGAAATTTTTATGTGACTTCACTCATATGTCAATAAAGACATGAGAGGAGAAAATGTGATTTTTTCTATATTTAATTTATTTATATAATTATTTTTGGTAGAAAATAGAGATTTCCAAGGAAAATTTAATAACATGACCAAGGGAAAGTTTCTGTCCTTAACAAAATTAGGGGACATTCCTAATAACCAGAGGACCACTTGGACCAATTTTGGTAGTTTTTGAATTATATTATTTTTATTATAGTTATTTTAAGTTTTGGAGTGTTAATTAATTTAAAAATAAAATAAAGGTTGAAAAATGAATTTTATATTTTTCAAAAATCTCTCTGATATCAAGGAAATCAGAGAATCAATTTTTGCAATTTTTTGATTTTTCTATGATTTATTATAATTATTTTAGTGAAAATGCTAGAAAATACATTTTTTAATTTTAAAATTACCCTAGGGCTTTAAAATTTAATATCTCATTAATTAGTCCTAAGAAAAATATGGGGTTTGTTCCTAAGTGATTAAAATTCAAAATGTGACATTTTGGTGAATTTTATTATTTTTGTGATTTTTATTATTTTTTAATTATTAAAAATATTAAAATAATATTAAAAATCAACTTTTTTATAAAATTGAAATTTTAATTTTTTTAAATTCCCCTAATATCAGAGAGGCTCCAAAACCAATTTGGTGAATTTTTGAAAGGTATTTTGAAGGTTATGAATTTTTAAAGTTTAAAATTACTAAATTGCTTAATCAACCCATTTAGTAGGGCTAACCATGTCCAATTGACTTCAAATTTTTATGGTGGGTTCCTCTGATCCTAAAGGTCAATGGAGAATTGATTTTAAGTCAATTTGATGTATGGTTAGCTCTAATTAATTAGGTATCTATTTTGGGAGTTTAAGCCAATTAGGGTTATTTTAAATTAACTAACTCAAAACCTATTTTTCCTAGGGTCATCTGGTCATAAGGGACATCACCAAATTTTCCTAGAATTTATTTCACAACATGCTAATTATCGAAATTAAAATACTCAAAACAGTAACATGAATTTGAAAAATCAATAACTTCTCATAGGGATGGCCTCTGACTTTGGAAAATTCAAGGAATGTTCCCAAATTCGGAGGCTTCAAAAGCCCTATGGTCTCATGCCATGGTGAATTTCCTATATGCATGGAGAATTAAAAGAATGCAAACAGTAAATAAATTATTAAAAATAAAATACTTGATGAAATTAAATGATTTCTTTTCCACATTATTCACCTCTGTTCACTGAGCAAGAGAGTATTTTTATTTTATTTTTATGATTTTCCTACACAAAGTTATGAATTTTCCAAGTTCAGGGAATTAAATAAATAGAAAAAAAATCCCTAATTTTCTATTTATCCGAGTCGGCGCTGCGTCATCCTCAGCATCTCCGAACGGCCACGCGGCGCGCTCTCATTAGACGCCGCCGCTTGAGTCAGCAGCCCGGGTCCCGCGGTTCACGTACCATCTCTTGGTCCGACGCCATCTGAGCCGTCCGTCCGCGCGTGTATTGAATGAACGACATCCGTTCATCGTCCCCAAGCCTCCTAGCCCGAGAACCGTCCATCTTCTGAGCCCAAGATCTCACTCGATACTCGACCAAACTTAACGTTCTTATGCTCATGGATTCGTCTCGAGAAGACGAACACATCCATACGGTTTATGTGGGATGAAATTTACTCAATAAAAATGGAGAATGTTCGAAGCTCGGGAAGAAGAGTGAGGCCATACCTTTGCTCGCAGAAGTATGGCTTCGATCCGAGGGTTGTTTCACCTTCGATTGGATCCCAGCAAGCTCCAGATGAAGTCTCCTGGTCTGGTGAATTGCATAGGTAGGATTTTGACCACAGCCGATCACAAAGTTTGGAGGCTGGAGCAACGGGTGGCCTGGAGATGGGGCTTTTGCTGGTGGACACCTTCTCTTGGTCTGGTGAAGGTGTAGGACCAATCAATTTGGGGATTGATCCACTGTGGAGAAGTGTCCTGGTTTTGGGCTAAAGTTTGAGCTCGAAATCGGGCTCAGTTGGAGGGAATTGGGCTGGAATTCGGTGGGGATCAAATGCTCTATGTATGGGGAGTAGTCCGGAACAATTTTGGCGAGTTTCCTTAAGGTTTGTTTCGAAGCACCTCCCATGGCCGAGAAGGGGTGGTGTTTAAATAGGAGAGGGTGGAGGGCCTCCCAGGGAGAGTTAGGGCTTGGGATCGACTGCTCTTGGCAAGAGAAGAACAGCCTACAATGGCCACCGGGGATGGGGCGGCTCGGCGAGGTGAGAATTTCAAGTTTGGGCTCACATGCGAGCTCTCGGCCATGGAGTTTTCCGGCGACCCAGGCGGTCGGCCAGCGGGCATGGGTCACCCTCGAAGTCCGGGTGGGTCAGGGCTGGGGTTTAGTGCGATCAATTGGGCCTTGCCATGTGTAAAGGGGTTGGCTTGGAATGGAATGGGGAAGAGGCCATTTTGGGTTCAAATGAGTCAACCCATGATTTTGGGCTAGGTTCACCACCCAAGGCCTGGTCTTGGGCTGAAAAGGATCACTTGGGTCAGCCAAGAGAGAATGGTGTGGTCTCCATCCATGATGAGGTGGCTAAGCATGGTTTAGTGTGTGACATGCTTAAGGTAAAAAGGGTTTAAGAAGGATTAGGAAATGGGGCCCTCCATTTGCCATTAATGGCTTGATCACATGTCAAGCCTTCCATGGCTTCATGTGGCTTGTCCATGGCTTGCATGGCTCACCTTTGGCTTGGGAAAAGTGGAGTCAATTTCATGGAAATAGATTTAAGAAAAATTTTGGTATTTAGGGGTGATTTGGCATGAGGCTTGATTTGGAATTATTTGATGATGGGATTAGAACTTAGGGAATGGCTTTGATTAAGTGGATGACAAATGGAGATGTCATGTGGGCTTTAGGGTAGATTTTGGGCTTTTTGAAATGGTTTTAGATGGGCTTTTAAGATGGTTTAGGAAAGTGGGCTTTTGAATTTTAGAATGGATTTCGGGATGAAATTTTGGTAAAGGCTTGGGCCAAATAATTGTTGGGTTTAGCTCATGGATGTGTCATGAGTGACTTGGAGCAAATTGGGAGTGATTTGGGTTTGAATTGGGTTGAATTTGGGCTCCTTCGGTGAATGGGCCAATATAGGTCAAAGTGGGCTAACTTGGGCCAATGTTGGGCTAGGGTTGAAATTGATGTAAAATTAATGTTGGGAAATGTTTATGGGAGTGTTTCAAAGAGGTTTTGACTTTGGTTGGGCTTTGATTTTGGGGTTTGGGCTCATTTGGGTTAGGTTTGGGTTTATGTCAAAATTGGGCCTTTTAGCTTTGAGTTGAATTTGAGTGGGGTTTGGGTCTAAATTTTGGGCAAATCGTGTTAGTGTTTTGTTTGTTGGGATGTTAAGGAAGGTTTAGAAAAGATTTGGGGTCAATTGGAGTTGGATTGGGTGAGTTTGGGTTAGGTTTGGGTCATGGGTCCAAATTGGGCTTTAAGGCCAAAAGTGAAATTGGATCCAAATGTCAATCAAATTGGACTTGGATTTGATCTAAATTGGTGTTGGGAATGTTGAATTGAAGTTTAGAATTGAATTGGACCAGAATTTGGGTCAATTGGGTAGGTTTGGTTTGACATTGGGTTCACTTAGGGTTAAAATGGGTCAAATTGGGGGTTTTTGACAAACGTAAGGTAAATTGACAAAATTGGCCCATGGTATAGTTGAACAAAATGAAATTGGGAATATTTGAGATTTTCTGGAATTTCCTGGGAATTTTTTGAATTTTTGGATTTTTAGGTCAAGAGGGGTATTTTGGGTATTTGGAGGGTATTGGGAGGTATTTTTGGAATTTTTGGTATTTCTGGGTATGGATGATCAATTTGAGTGATGTGGAAAAGTTTAGGAATGATTTTGGGGAATTTTGGGTGATTTGGAAATTTTGAAAATTTTGGGTAATTTCAAGGGCTTTGGGTAGGCTAAGCGGGTGTAGGGTCCCGGGGGTCAAAAATTGAAAATTTTGAAAAATGAAGATTGGGTGAATATAAGTGGAATAAAATTATTTTGGTTGATCCATGAAGCCATACCAAGCCCACATGAGCCATGAAGGGACTCATTTGAGGCATCCACTATGTTGTTCATAACCTCTTACGCGAGGGCTTAGGGGTTAAGGACCATCCATGTGAATCACCTACATGAGTCGGGAGGTCAAGTTAGGTATGGGTGTGGTTTTAGGAGGTGTGTGAAAGTGTAGTGTATGAGTGTAGTGTGTGTGTGTAAGTCGGCCCCTTCACTGAGACCAGGGCCACCTGAGGCGATCCTAAGGCCAAAGAGTCCTATAGGAACCCATCCTTTAAACTTCCACATTTGATTTCAACCCTCTAGGTGATTAGGGGTCTACGATCGAGTTTGTGGAGTTTGCGAGGAGTTAAGAAGTGGTTTGAATTTCTAAGTGGTGGATCCCAATTCTAGTCCTCTAAGATAGTCAAAGGAAAAGCCTAAGGCTAGATCCTAAGTACTAAAAGAAGAAGAGAAGACCTCATCAAAAATGAGGTCAACAAATGGACCCCCAATAGGTGTGGTGAGTCGACGGAGCACACCGCGCGTATCGGTGTTGACCGAAGCGATCAAGCAAAACTAACACGAGATGTCCAAGTGACAAACTTAGGACGAAGTAGAGAGTTTCCGGCAGGGAGTGTCAAGTATATCTCGAAGCCGGAGATTCCTGAACCGTCGCGGGAAAGGAAAAGGAGGTGAATTCCAAATCACATGATCCGGGGAATTTCGATTTAGATTTCATTTTGTTTCAATTTAAGTTTGGATGTGTAATTTTAGATTTTGATTTTTAATTTAGATTGAAGTTCGATTTAAAATTAATTTGAGAAAATTTAGATTTGAAACGAGAATCGAAACCTAGGTTCCAATCTCGGGATTGCAAAGAAAATTGGAATTTAGGTACTGACCTTGGAATGAGAATCGGAGATTAAGCGTCGATTGAAAAGGATGAGAATCGAAATTTAGGTACCGATCTCAAAATTTAAACGAAGTCTGAGTTGAAATTTAAGTATCAATCCTGGAGAGAATCGAAATTTAAGTATCGATCTCGAAAGATGGGAGGCAGAATTTAGGTACTCGTCCCCAAAAGAGAACTCGAATTTAGGTATCGAGCCTCGAAAGTTGAGAATTGAAATTTAGGTATCAATTCAGATGAGAAACAAAATTTAGGTATCGATCTCAGAATGAGAACTGGAATTTAGGTACCAGTTTCGGAGATTTTGAATTGAAATTTAGGTATCAATTCGGATGAGAATCGAAATTTAGGTATCGATCTCGGAATGAGAACTGGAATTTAGGTACTGGCCTCGGAAATTTTGAATTAAAATTTAGGTATCAATTCGGATGAGAATCGAAATTTAGGCATCGATCTCGGAATGAGAACTGGAATTTAGGTACCGGTCTCGGAAATTTTGAATTGAAATTTAGGTATCAATTCGGATGAGAATCGAAATTTAGGTATCGATCTCGGAATGAGAACTGGAATTTAGGTACCAGTCTCGGAAATTTTGAATTGAAATTTAGGTATCAATTCGGATGAGAATCGAAATTTAGGTATCGATCTCGGAGTGAGAACAGGAATTTAGGTACTCAGTCTCGAAATTTTGAATTGAAATTTAGGTATCAATTCAGATGAGAATCAAAATTTAGGTATCGATCTCGGAGTGAGAACTGGAATTTAGGTACCAGTCTTGGAAATTTTGAATTGAAATTTAGGTATCAATTCGGATGAGAATCGAAATTTAGGTATCGATCTCGGAGTGAGAACTAGAATTTAGGTACCAGTCTTGGAAATTTTGAATTGAAATTTAGGTATCAATTCAGATGAGAATCGAAATTTAGGTATTGATCTCGGAGTGAGAACTGGAATTTAGGTACTGGTCTCGGAAATTTTGAATTGAAATTTAGGTATCAATTCGGATGAGAATCGAAATTTAGGTATCGATCTCGGAGTGAGAAGCTGGAATTTAGGTACCAGTCTCGGAAATTTTGAATTGAAATTTAGGTATCAATTCGGATGAGAATCGAAATTTAGGTATCGATCTCGGAGTGAGAAGCTGGAATTTATGTACCAGTCTCGGAAATTTTGAATTGAAATTTAGGTATCAATTCGGATGAGAATCGAAATTTAGGTATCGATCTCGGAGTGAGAACTGGAATTTAGGTACCATTCTCGGAAATTTTGAATTGAAATTTAGGTATCAATTCGGATGAGAATCGAAATTTAGGTATCGATCTCGGAGTGAGAACTAGAATTTAGGTACCAGTCTCAGAAATTTTGAATTGAAATTTAGGTATCAATTCGGATGAGAATCAAAATTTAGGTATCGATCTCGGAATGAGAACTGGAATTTAGGTACCAGTCTCGAAAATGAGAGTTGAAATTTACTGTGGAGATTTGGATTTAGCGGGAGATCGAAATGAGATATGAAAGTGTTTCATATCCCACGGGAATCAATCAAAGTTCGATTACTTGGCGAAGGGTACAAACCCATGCCATCCGGATCAAATTGAAAATTCTTCGTGATTCTGAAATCATCCCGAGAGAGGGTTTCGAGGGAGGTCTAGAATAGATCTTGATTTGAAGAAGGATTGGAGGGTTTGAGAAGATGGGTTTAAGCTGGAATTCAATTTGAGCTTTAAATTTGTTTTGTTTGTCCTTTAACTATCCCATTTTTTGTTGTTTATTTGGTGTTCATGTGGATTTGGTGTTCGACATTTTTAGATTTTTTTTTTAAGGAAAGTTTTCTTTTATTCTCTTTTTTTATTTATTCTCTGTTCTTTGTTCGAAGTTCATTTAACTTTAATGGTGTTTCCCAGTCAATTTGCACAAAAGAGGTGAAGGCCAAAAAAAATGTAACATGGTCACTTTCATTCCAATCATGTCGAAGATACATCATACAACTCGATCTGGAATATATCTCACACAATCCATGTAGACTCAAAACGGACTATGTATGATCTTCGTCGATCCATCCAAAGAAGCATCCGTCAAAAATCCATGTCTAAATAGTGGGGTACATGGTCAATAACATCACCTTCCAAGCCATCCTCGGCAAGGATGCCGTATGGATGTACATTGGAGGTGTGATATTTTCCATGTAACTAACGACTCGTAAGGCGGAGGCTCTCTAGCTCCGGTCCAGTGCTGGAAATGGTAAGGTGTCTTCCTGTCGTCCATCCTTCGAAAGTAGCCGAGATCCGCTTCACTGGTACTCCTGGTATGCAATGCTTAGCGATAATCGCTCTGTTGCCCTTCGGTATCATGACGGAACCTACCGGTAATGGTATCTTCAACGGCCCTCGGAACCCACCCGGGCTCGCTATCCGGAGGTCGGATCCGAACATGATGTTACACTCGTTCAGGAAAGAGACTCGTGCGAAAGGTCCGACAAAGTCGTGGTGATCTATGTGTGGGGGTATGCGATCACCCTGCTTGTAGATGTTAATAATGCAGCTATTGGGTATGCAATCGTCGCGCGTTACCCTCCATGTTATCAATCTCTTTACCATTCTCTTGATGACTAATGGCATCGGATCCACTTGCCCATGACGGAGTATTCCGGAGGGTTTCCTTCCTCGTCTTCCGCAAAGTTGTAACAGCATCCACAATGTATTGTGATTCTTCCTTTCCCTGGCATCCATCTCCGGGGTTCTGAGTAGGTGTTTTCTCTTAGGCGGCCCGCTCGGCCCATTCTTTTCAAATCCCGGATGCAATCCACGATTCGTTGTTTTTCATATTCTGAGAATACGTCTGTGTGTAGCTCGAGGCCTTCTAGTATATTGATCCTTCTGCCTCTAATTCTCACGAAGTATTCAAAGGTTTTCTTTTCGACATTCTGCATTCTCTCCAGCTCGTATTCCGGAATAATCTGCAGATGGCGAGGCCTGGTGACATATTGTGGGATATACGGTTCAATCCCTTCACGTTCTCCT
The DNA here is from genome assembly GCA_022702705.1 of Papilionanthe hookeriana x Papilionanthe teres. Lineage (NCBI taxonomy): Eukaryota > Viridiplantae > Streptophyta > Magnoliopsida > Asparagales > Orchidaceae > Papilionanthe > Papilionanthe hookeriana x Papilionanthe teres. The sequence goes on from JAKZJZ010000551.1 coordinate 18,076, forward strand.
GCATACCTCGGCTCCTCGGGGATGATGTCCGTCGGGAAATCCCCCGGGGTTGCTTCTGCAACAAGGTTATGCATTACTGGTGGTTCTATCTGATAGCGTGGTAGTCTTCTTTCTTCTGATCTTTGTGAGATTTCCCTGGTCCTTTCTGTTATCCTAGGAGCTGGCCTCCTTTCTTCAGGTTCCTGGTGAACCGGTGTCCTTGAAGTGTACGTACTGGCAGTAGCAACTGTCTCGTCACGCTGGTCCGCAGCTAGTTTTGTTAACATCTTACGGATACGGCGATTCTTATTTCTTCGTTGAGTAGCTCTTCGAACTTCTTGAATCTCTGTGGGCGTGGCGCTGACAAGCTTGCCCTCTGCTGTAGCGACTACAGACTTCATTTTCTTATCTTCTTCGGTGTTTGCCTTTCTTTTCTTCTTCTTGGATTGGTGGCTTGGGCCACCCACTTTCATCACTTGTCCGCCGGGCAGTTCTTCTCGGTCAACTTGGACCCAGTCACTTTCCTCGTACTGTAGGCCTGCTGGAGCGAAATCTGAGTCAATCTCGATTATCGCTCCATCTTTCACCTTCTTTTCATCGAGTGCAAGCCTTACGCCATTTCTAAAGTTCATGACCAACCGCCCGTTCGACATTTCCCTGCGAAAAGACAAGAAAAAGGATCAGGGGCTGTACTAAGAACAAGAACATTAAGAAAATGTTTATTAAAAACAACAATTTTTTTATATTATTATTTTTTTTGTATTTTTAAATTTAACCGGAATGAAGTGGGATAAGATTAGGAAAGAGATTTTGATTTGGAAAAGAAAACGAGGAAAACTTTACTATCATGATTTTATTTGTTTTAGCACATTTTATTATTATTTTTGGGTTCGGACCCAGTCATAAGTAATTACTTCGCCCGTGCTTCTAGGGATGAAGAATTCATTCCTTCGAAACATCAGGTAGCGTAATACTTTTTCAAGTATCGTCCGTTGATCGGAAGCATATGTCGTTCTCCCCGACAATTCACTAGGCTGGTAGGAACCTCCAGAGTATACTTGCTTCAACCACGAACGGCCCTTCCCAAGTGGGTTCAAATTTTCCTCCTATCTTGCGGTGTGCAAGAATAGGTCTCTTGAGAATGAGAACTAAGTCACCAACTTTGAAGGTTCTTGGGCGGACCAGTTTGTCATGGGCTTGAACCATCTTGGCTTGGTATAGTTCTAAATTCTGCTGCGCTGCAAGTCTTTTCCCTTCCAGGCTTTCTAATTCTTCTAGTTGTAATTTGGCGTTCTCTTCGGTCGTGATCTTATTTGCAACTGCGATTCTGAGTGAAGGAAGCTGAACCTCTAAAGGTAACACTGCCTCGGACCCATACACCAGAGCGTAAGGTGTAGCTTGAGTAGGAGTTATGAAGGTTGTCCGGTAGGCCCATAAGGCTTCTAACAACTTTTCGTGCCAATTTCTCTTATTATCGTCCAAAGTTTTCTTTAAGATTTGAACGAGAGTTTTATTAAAAGCCTCAGCGAGGCCGTTCGCTCTTGGGTAGTAAATTGTTGAGTATCGCCAGTCGATTCCGTGTCTCCTGACAAAATTGTTGATTTGCGTGCTTCTGAATGCTGACCCATTATCCGAGATAATCTGCGCGGCACTCCGAAACGGTAGACAACTTGGTTCTTGAAAAGCTGTAGCACGTGGTGTGCTTTCACTTCTCCGAGTGGAACCGCCTCGCCCACTTGGAAAAGTAATCCGTAGCGCAAGAATGAAGAGATGTCCTTTTGAAGATGGTGGTTCGATTGGACCCACTATATCCGTGCCCCAACATTCAAATGGCCACGACGCAATTGTCGGATGTAGCACATTTGGAGGTTGCGTGTAGAACCACTCCGTGCACTTGGCATTGGTGACGGCTCTTGGCGATTTTCATGCGGTCGGTCATCATCGAGGGCCGGTAGTACCCTAGTCTTTTAATTTTCATTTTCATCTTCGGACCCGACTGGTGAGCGCCACGAGTCCGAATGCACCTCCTTAACGATTTCACGGGCCTCGGCCCGCTTAGGCACCTTAGCCACATTTGATCGAAAGACCTTCGTATAACGTGTTGTTTATTAATGCGTAGGACGAGTTCTTTTCTTGATCGATGGGCTAGCGACCTATCGTCTGGTAGCTTTCTGTTTGCGGGTAGTCTATTAATGGCTGTCGCCAATCTTCCGTGTTTTTACATCATCTGTTGCAATCGATTCTTTTTCTTTTTCGATTTGTGTATTGTGTCTATGTCGAGCTGTGATAGGACCGACGTCCGTGAGCTGACACTTCCATCGATTCATCTTGCAAACGAGCAAATTCTTTTGCGAGGCGAGCTAACGCATCCGCTAAGACATTTTCTTTTACAGGAATTTTGTAGATCGTCACATTTGGAATTTGTTCCAACAACTGTATGGCATACTGGAAATATTGCTCGAGTCTTGGCTTTAAAATTCTGTACTGTCCGGCGATCTGTTGAATGATCAATTGCGAATCCCCGTAGATGTTGATGTATGTTATCCCCATTTGAATAGTTAATTCCGGTCCGTTATGAGGGCTTCGTATTACGCTTCATTGTTTGTACACGGTTCGTCAGTGGTAGGAGTATCTTAACATCCCCCGCTCCGGTGTTATAAAGATTAGCCCGATTCCGCCTTACAGGGCACTATCACTTGTGATTCTTCGTCCGTAGTTTCCATGCGGTTTTCATTAGATTCGCAGTGACAACCAAGCAAAATTCGAGTATCGTCAGTCGATCCTACGTGCCAAATCCGAGTCCATGCTTTGAATTAGGTGGACGACCGGAGTTATTCCATAATTTTTCAAAATGTTGTGATTGACCTTTTGTCCATTGTCGAGGTAAGAAACCACGTTTAATTAAACTTTGAACACGAGGAGAGTACCACTCAAAAGGTAATTCCATTAATTCGATGAAGTGACATCTTCAAGTGTACATTATTTTCGGTTTTGGAGGAAGAAGCACCACGGTAGAATTTGATTGGCTTTGCACCGCCGCTACGTACCTCTTTGACCACCATACCCTCGATCTTATTTGAATGGATCAGGGTTAGGGTCATAGTATGTTCGTAGTGGTTAATCTTCTCGTACATTGATTTGTATTCTTCATTCTTTTCATCTTCGAGGGAGATCTTGAATTGCTGCTTCTTCCGACTTATTGTTGCTGCTTCTTGCTTGATTTCTTTTTCTTCTTCGGAACTATCTTCCCAATCGACATTGATGGTCGGTTTCTCTCGTCCAACTATCCTAACGTCTCTACCACGGCCTCATCCCCGCCCTCGACCTCGGATGCGAGTTGTGGAGAAACCTTCACCATCTCGCCGTAAGGGAGTGGTGAGTGGCTCGTTGGACTAGAACTTCAGGTTCTTCGTTGTCCCGAACTTTCTTTGCTTCATTTGTTATGGTATCTCTGGAGAAGATTGTTTTCTTCGGTGGTGCATAATAAGCTGCGTCTTCATGGATTCCAATTTCATGTATGGAGAATGGTTGTAAGTCACCTTTGATGCACTGTTCCCCTCCATCGTAGTATTTGATGCACTGATGTAGAGATGATGGTACCATCCTGTTTTCATGTATCCATGGTCGGCCCAGTAGAGCGTTGAACGACGTTTCTGAATCAATTATGTGAAATTTTGCGGTTGTCTTTGCTAAGTCACTGGTCTTCATTAGTAGCGTTATCGATCCGAGGGCTCTTTCTCCTTTCTGGTTGAATCCTCTTAATAACATTTTGTCGGCTTCGAGTTCCAAATATGCTAGTGTTCGAAGACTCATTATATTGATTGATGCTCCTGGATCCACCAATACTCTGGAGAGTGTAAACTTCCCAATTGTAACTGAAATGTACAACGGTCGGTTGTGGTCCGCTGTCCCAAGTAGTAGGTCATTGTCCGTGAAGGTAACACCTCGCTGTTCCTTTAACGAGCAAACCTCATCTAAGGAATCTCCGATCATTTGAGCTAAGAAAATTTTCGGATCAAGTAAGGCCTTGATCAGAGCTTCTCTCATCTCCTTTGATAAGATGAGAGCGTCGTAGATGCTCAGTTTGGCCGGTAGTTTCCTAAGATGGCCTAGCACGTTGTAGTCCACTTTATTTTCATGTGTCTCGGCTTCTTCCCGAATGGGTATTTCTTCTGTCGGGGTTGGTTCTTCTTGAACAACCACCTGCTTCCCTTTGTCCTTTGGACCCATTCTCGGAGGTAAAACTCTTCCACTTCTTAAGTTAACTTCTGTAATTTCCTCTGGCTCTAGTGTTGATCTTGCTGGTGTTTCCTCATGAATCGGAATGACAGGTTCTTCTGGATTAGCTTCAGAGTCTGAAGGCTCTAACTCTATTGTGACTGGAGATCCTCGAAACTCGCAGATAGATTCGTTGCTTGTTGAACTCTCGTAACCTCCTTGATGGATGTCTTCTTCGTCATTGCGATCGTCGAGATTGTGTATGATTTGAGAATTGTCATTGGTATCGAAATCGATGTTCGGATTGTCGCTAGTTACGTAATCGTTAGAAACAGTCAAAACGTAGCCAATGCCATCACCCTTATCATTATAAGATCCCACCGAAGTGAGCAGATAATCATACAAAGTCAGAGGTTCGAGGGATTTCTCCCCCGAATCGGAAACAACTATTCTAGGATAAGCAGCCCCTAGTCTAGCCTTAGGAGCCTCGGTCTTCTCTTCTTCGTCGATTTTCTTCTTCTCTTCAATCGTCTCTTTTTGAGGTGGTTCTTCTATCGCAAGTGATAGTGCCGACTTGACAGGTTTCGAACTCTGAATTGAAGCTCGCACCGAAGCGGTTTGGATGCTGTCTAAAATCTTTTTCGAAGACCTCGTCCAAGCGGTAGTCCATCCATCGTCAGTCGTATAGGGATCTATCGGAATGATGGGATCGGCCGAGACAACATCGACGGAACCTCCTTTCGGGGTTCCTTCATGTACTCCTTCGGGATTGTTATATTCCCTTTCCGAAGGTTGTCATTGAGCCAACTTTTGAAGGTAATGCAATCTTCTATCTTATGTCCAAGCATCTGGTGATAAGGGCAAAAGTTGGGATCATTTTTCTTGTTGACTTCCTCTGGTCTCTTAGGCTCTGGCAGCTGGAAGTCTGGAGTTTTCATCAGACTACGGAACATTTTCGGCACTGCTTCATTCTTGAATGGATATTCCCTGCTCATAAGCTCCCTTAATGTACGTTGCGGACGAGGCGGTTATTCATACAGTGGAGATGGCTGATAGCTGGGTCGGGGTTGTTGATAATTCTGTTGAGGTTGCTGTGGCCGTTCGGACGATATTTGTATCGGTTGCTTGCCTTTGTCGATCGCTGCAACGATCCCGGATTTCTTTTCAAAAGTCTTCACAAGCTTTTGCTTGTCCGTCTTGTCGGCAAAACTTAATTGCTTCGCCTCCTCTTGCAAGCTCCCGGCCTTGCTTAACAACTTCTCGAAAGTCTTAATAGTGAATCCTTTGAGGAGAAGTGCTATCAGGCCGTGAATGCTTTTAAGTAAGATGCCGACTGCTTGTTGTTCTTGTAGTTGTGGTTCACACTTCATGCTTAAGTTCCTCCATCGAAGTATGTAATCCACCAAAGTTTCATTCGACTTCTGCTTCTCTACCACTAAATCACCTATAGTGATATGGTGCTGAGCTCCGGCGAATCGCTTGATGAAGAGGTTTTCTAGTTCTGAGAACGTCTTCACTGAACCATTCGGTAATTCTGCATACCAATCAAAGGCGATCCCTGACAGGCTGCTGACGAACTGTCGGAAGAGTAATGCATCGCTCCCGCCGGCATTGCAACAACAGGCACGAAAGTGTGCAACATGCCGTCGGGGGTTCCCGGTTCCATCAAAGGTCTTGAACAGAGGTGGTACGAAGCCTTTCGGATATTGGACAGCTTCGAATTCTTCGGGGTAAGGTCTACCCGTCCGAATGGATGTTCCGCTCTTTGATTGTGCCAAGGCTTCTCGCACCTACTGTTCCACCATGCTCTTGATATCCTTTTTAGGAATCATGCTTTGTATTGCATCCTTTTTTAACTGATCATCCTCGTTGACGAATTTAATCTCCCTTCCTCCGTCTACAATGTGAATAACTTCTGGGGGTGTTTCTCTTTGGGGTTGAACCTGACTCTAGAAAGTGGCTAGGGCGCAGCCATCTCTTCCATCCTTTTTGCCATTTGGGCGATCGTATCATCTTTCTCTTGAAGCAGTTCTTAGCTTTTCCATAGCATCTTCTAATGGTCTCTTCTGTACATCCTTGCAGTTGTCATGCGATAACTGTCGGTTTTCCTTCTCATGAGTCCCCTTCATTGCGGTAGCACTTTCTTCGGACTCAAGTCTCCTGACGAGACTTTCCTTCTCAGGTTGTTGTTTTAATCTTAATTGTCCGGTAGTGGGACGCCATACCATCCTTCTGGAATCAGAAGGTCTAGGACCGGATGGTCCGTCGACCAAATCGTTGGAAGGTGGTATCCTCCCTAATTTGTAGTCCTGAAACAACGACAGGTGGACTAGCTTTCATTCTCTTATTCGGCTTTTCTACAGTGATAGCAGGTTCTACTCGCTGCCCAATACGGGATTTGGCCGGCACCCGCCTTATCCTTCTTAAAATCTCTGATACAGGGCATTTTTCTTTCTTTGCTAACTTTTCTATCAGGGTTTGCAGTCGAGCAAATGGCGTAATTCTAGCCCTTTTCTTATTGCTGTCGTTGTAATATGCGAGCTGAGGGCAATGCGAAGCAATCTTGCGGACATTTTCCTCATCCTCTGCGGCGGAGAGGGATGGAACCTACTTCCTCCCGAAAGTGGTATGTATTTAGGCGGCGGTGTATACTCGGGCGGTTCAGGATTTCCTCCGGGAAAGTAACTTCGGCGGCTACGGCTTCTCTAGTAATCCTTCTACTTTTGTTCCTCCTCTAAGTCCGTGTCGGTGATGGAATTCTCGAGGCTGTGACCCGATCTCGAAAACGGGAAGGTCTCACGGGAAGATCTGTACCCTCCGCGGAGTTCATCATAGTTACGAATTTCCTTCCCCTTTAGTTTGGCAGAAGTCGGAGGTAGGTACGGAGACAACTAGACCAGGTGGGAGTAGCAACAACGTCCTTCGCGAACAACAGTACTCCTCTCAATTGGAATCTTTTGCAGAGGAGGGAATTCATAAGTTGACTTGAGGTTAAACTCGATCAACGGCTTCTCAGTTTCCGGTACTTTGCTTGCGAGTGAAAAGAGAGTGACGTCGGGGATTTTGATGTCGGTGTCCCCGAATCCTTGTCCGAATCGAATGATTCCATTATCGAAGCGATTAGTCCTTGAACACGAGCGGAGTCCGGTCCGTTGACGAAGGAGAAGATAAGTTTTGGGGCTTCCATTTCTACAGGGCAGATTCCAAGTGTTAGTCCTCGAATCGTGCTTCTTCTTGTCGTAAAACTTATGACGAAAAAGAAAGAGCTCGAACACATTTCCGTTTATCTTAGTGTATTTGTGGTATTAAAAGAAAATTTATTTAGATAATTGTTTTTCTAAAAAGATTTGTTCGTTAGGACGAAGAATTATTAAAAGAAGGAGAGTTGTAGGAAGGGTAAAGGAATTGATTAGGAACTGGAAAAGGAAAAGAAAGTCTTGTAGAAACTTCTCGACCGCATGAGCGCTCCTAAACTAATACCTATTGGGGGCCACCCCACCTCGGAAATGAGGTAAAAGGATCTCGGAACCTCTCTGTTTAGGGGTGTCTAACAGTGGCTCCTAAATGCGAGAGAATGTTGGCTATACTTGTTCGAGGTAGAAATGAACATAGTATTCCAACGGGAAGAAGGGTAGTTTGATCCACTAGGGACATGGATCTACTACCGATTTCTTTGAAAGCAGAATTATTTGATTAAAAATGGAGAGAGGAATTCTCCCCAGCGGAGTCGCCAGAAATTGTCAGCATATTTTTAGGTTTTAAATTTGGTTTAAATATATCTATATATAATTTATAATGTAGCATTTGATTTTGAAAATAATTTTGAATTTGAAAATTTTAAGATATGAAATCAAGCTGATCTCACATCCCGAATAGTTTATATAAATGGGCGCCACATCGCGAGTCGTGTATCTATCCCGAAGAATAGACACACTACTTGATGATGGGGCTCAATTAGATAAACTAGAAGATTTGTGACATTCGTTTGGTCTGCGAACCAATTTTATAAGCCGACAAGTTCCCCTGCAGCTTGGGATGACGGGAAGACCCTCCAGGTACGCATTTATTTTATTGCAATTTACCTCCTTGCAATTTACTTTATTGCAAATGTACTTTACTTTTCTTGCATGATAAACAATTGTTGCATGAAAACCAAACCCTTTAGGATAGTCCCTAAAACTGAAACCAAAACTAAATTAAAAATCATTACAAGATAAAAATCACCGCCACAACATTTCAAAAATATAAAATAACTCAAAATTTAATCGCAAACGGAACACAAAACTACAATTGCAACTAAATTAAAATGTCTTGTTGGATGATCGGGAATACCTCGGATGATGTAACCTACGTGTTGCTAACGGGATTTCCCATGGTCTAAATGAAAGTGTGGAACTCATTTAGTTGAGTTTAGCAAATTCATCCGAACTAAGTGAATCCAATAAAAATAACGATGCCGGAAGGATGGAACCGTGGGATCTTAACCGGTATTGTTATAATCAACTTTAAGATTTGTTTTAACTAAAACACTGAAAACACTTGGATTTTAAGACTTCTCTAAACCAAAACACTTTTCTCATCTCTTGATTTTCACCTTCTATAACTAAACCCTCTACAACAACAAGGATCTAGGAGCATGGTGGGCAGCACGGCCATCGTGCAACATAAATCCTCAACCTTTTTTTGGAATTGTTCCGATAGATCCCTATGTGATTGATGATGGATGGACTACCGCTTGGACAAAGTCTTCGAAGAAAATTTTGGATCGCATCCAAACCACTTCGGTGTGAGCCTCAGTTCAGAGTTCGAAACCTGTCAAGTCGGCACTATCACTTGCGATAGAAGAACCACCTCAACAAGTGACGATTGAAGAAAAGAAGAAAATTGATGAAGAAGAAAAGACCGAGGCTCTTAAGGCTAGACTAGGGGTTGCTTATCCTAGGATGGTTGTTTCCGATTCGGGGAGAAATCCCTCGAACCTCCGACTACGTATGATTATTTACTCACTCCGGTGGGATCTTATAATGATAAGGGTTGTGGCGTTGGCTACGTTTTGACTGTTTCTAACGATTACGTAACTAGAACAACCAACCTAATCTGGACTTCGATTCCGATACAAGTAACAATTCTCAAATCATACACAATCTCGATGATCACAATGACAAAAAAGACATCCACCAAGGAGGCTACAAGAGTTCAACAAGCAACAAATCTATTTGCGAGTTTCGAGGAGCTCCAGTTACAATAGAGTTAGAGCTCTTCGGACTCGAAGCTAATCCGGAAGAACACGTCATTCCGATTCGGGAGGAGACACCGAAGCCAAACTCAATACTAGATTCGGAAGAAATTACAAAAGTCAACTTAAGAAGTGGAAGAGTTCTACCTCCGAGAATGGGTCCAAAGGACGAAGGAAAGCGTGGTGGTTGTTCGGGAAGAACCAACCCCGGCGGAAGAAATACCCATTCGGGAAGAAACCGAGATACATGAAAATAAAGTGACTTACAACGTGCTAGCCCATCTTAGGAAACTATCGACCAAGCCGAGCATCTACGACGCTCTCATCTTATCAAAGGAGATGAGAGAAGCTCGATCAAGGCCTTACTCGATCCGAAAATTTTCTTAGCTCAAATGACCGGAGATTCCTTAGATGAGGTTTGCTCGTTAAAGGAACGACGAGGTGTTACCTTCATGGACAATGACCTACTACTTGAGACAATGAGACCACAACCGACCGTTGTACATTTCGACTGTAACCGGGAAGTTTACACTCTCCGCAGTATTGGTGGATCCAGGAGCATCAATCAATATAATGAATCTTCGAACGCTAGCATACTTGGAAATTGATGCTCGCGAGCTCGAAGCGGACAAAATGTTATTAAGAGGATTCAACCAGAAAGGAGAAAGAGCCCTCGGATCGATAACACTGCTAATGAAGACCGGTGACTTAGCTAAGACAACCGCGAAATTTCACATAATCGATTCAGAAACATCATTCAACGCTCTACTGGGCCGACCATGGATACATGAAAACCGGATGGTACAATCATCCCTACATCAGTGCATCAAATACTACGATGGAGGGGAACAGTGCATCAAAGGTGACTTACAATCATTCTCCGTACATGAAATTGGAATCCATGAAGATGCACCTTATTACGCACCTCCGAAGAAAACAATCTTCTCCAGAGATACCATAATGAATGAAGCAAACGAAGTCCGGGACAACAAAGAACCTGAAGTTCTAGTCCGACAGTCACTCGCTGCTCCCTTACAGCAAGACGGTGAAGTTTTCTCCACAACTCGCATCCGAGGTCGAGGCCGGGGACGAGGTCGTGGCGGAGACGTTAGGGACAGTTGGACGAGATGAAACCGGCCATCGGTGTTGATCGGGAAGACGAGTTCGAAGAAGAAAAAGAAATCAAGCAAGAAGCGGCGATAATAAGTCGGAAGAAGCCGCAATTCAGGATCTCTCTCGATGATGAAAAGAACGAGGAATATAAATCGATGTACGAGAAGATTAACCACTATGTACATACTATGACCCTGACCCTGATCCATTCTAATAAGATTGAGAGTATGGTGGTCAAAGAGGTACATAACAGGCAGGTAAAGCCCATCAAATTCTACAAAGTGGTGCTCCTTCCTCCAAAACTAAAAACAATGTACAATTTGAAGATGTCACTTCTTCCGAATTAATGGAATTACCTTTTGAGTGGTACTCTCCCTGTGTTCAAAATTTAATTCAGCGTGGTTTCTTACCTCGACAATGGACAAAAGGTTAATCACAACATTTTGAAAAATTATGGAATAACTCTGGTCCTCCACCCAATTCAAAGCATGGTCTCGGATTCGGCACAGTAGGATCAGTTGACGATATTGAATTTTGCTTGGTTGTCACTTGCGAGTCTAACGAAAACTGCATGGAAACTACAGAAGAACTTGAAGATTTACAAATTGGAAACGCTCCACCAGAGTTCGAAGAAGAGATCAAATCTACTATAGATGAGTTAACGGAAGTTAACTTAGGTACTAGCGAAGAGCCTAGACCTACCTTTGTTAGCTCCTTACTCAATAAAGAAGACTCCGAATAAATAATCAAGTTATTAATGGAATTTAAAGATCGTTTTGCTTGGAGCTACGATGAGATGCCGGGATTAGCTCCCGAGGTCGCAGTCCATAAGCTAGGAGTGGATGCTACTCGTTCCGATCGACAAGGTTCCGGAAGAATGCGTTTAGAAATCGAACAACAAGTCATAGCCGAAGTTAAAAAGCTAATAGACGCCAAATTTGTCCGTGAAGAACAATACCCAACTTGGTTAGCCAATGTGGTACCAGTCAGAAGAAGAATGGTCGGATCGAATTTGTATGGATTTCAGAGATTTAAACAAGGCATGTCCAAAAGATGAATTCCTTCTACCGATCCCAGAATTAATGATGGACATTGCTTCAACACATGAAATATTCTCTTTCATGGATGGATCATCAGGATACAACCAGATAAAAGTGGCTCCAGAAGATGAAAAACTTACAGCATTCAGAACGCTGATCGGAGTATATTGCTACACAGTAATGCCATTCGGACTGAAGAACGCAGGAGCAACCTACCAGAGAGCGATGACAAGAATTTTTGATGATCTCATCCACAATCAAGTTGAATGCTACATGGATGATGTGGTCATTAAAAGCAAAGTAAAGGAAAACCACCTGTATGATTTGAGAATTATTTTCGAACGATTAAGACAATTTAACCTTAAGATGAATCCCTTAAAATGCACCTTCGGCGTCACCTCCGGGAAGTTCTTAGGATTTGTTGTCCGACACCGTGGAATTGAAATCGACCCGGAAAAGATTAAAGTTATCTTAGAAATGCCACCTCCCAAAACCTTAAAACAACTACGATCTTTTCAAGGGAAGTTGGCATATCTTCGACGCTTTATCTCGAACTTGTCAGGTAGGTGTCAGCCTTTCTCGACATTAGTTAAAAAGGACGCCAAATTTATTTGGGAAGAGAAATGTCAGAGTGCCTTCGAGGACATTAAACAATATTTAATGACACCTCCTATCTTAGCAGCCCCAGTCTCGGGTAGACCGTTGATACTTTATACCGCGGCTTTAGACGACTCTCTCGGAGCCCTATTAGCCCAGATCAATGATGAGGGTAGAGAAAATGCTCTTTACTACTTAAGCCGTCGTTTACTTCCGACGGAAATAAAGTATCCCACAATTGAAATGCACTGTTTGGTCCTGATCTTCACCGCTCAAAAGCTCGGGCACTACATGCTTTCTCATAAGGTCAACTCGATCTCGAAATTTAATCCATTGCGATACTTGATGACCCGTCCAACGCTTTCTCGCGGACTTGCCGGGTGGTCGATGATATTATTGCAATTCGATATAACTTTCGTGCCTCTTTGTGTCGTAAAGGGACAAGTCCTAGCGGACTTCCTCGCGAGCACACCCTTTGCGGGAGAATCTCCTCTCAATAACGACTTACCGGATGAACAAATAATGAGCTTAGAAGACCACGATGATCGACGTTGGGAATTATATTTCGACGGAGCATCTTCGACACACAAAGACGAAGAATCGCAAGTGATAGTGCCGGTAAGGCAGGGAATCGGACTAATCTTTATAACACCGGAGCGGGGATTTTAAGATACTCCTACCACTTAACAAAGCCGTGTACAAACAACGAGCGGAATACGAAGCTCTTGTAACAGGACTGGAATTAACTATTCAAATGGGGATAACAAACATCAACATCTACGGGGATTCGCAGTTAATCATTCAACATATCGTTGGACAGTACAAAATTTTAAAGCCAAGACTCGAGCAATACTTCCGGTATGCCATACAGTTGTTGGAACAGATTCCGAATGTGACGATCTACAAAATTCCCAAAAAAGAAAACGCTTTAGCAGATGCGTTAGCCCGCCTCGCAAAAGAATTTGCTCGCTTACAAGATGAATCGGTGGAAGTGTCGGTTCACGGACGTCGAGTCCTATCACGGCTCGACATAGACACAATACACAAATCAAAAGAAGAAGAATCGAGTTGCAGCGATGACGAGAGAACACGGAAGATTGGCGACGGCCATTAATGAGACTACTTGCAAACGGGAAAACTACCGGACGATAGTTCGTTAGCCCATCGGATCAAGAAAAGAACTGCGTCCTACGCATTAATAAACAACATGTTATACGGAAGGTCTTTCGATCAAATGTGGCTAAGGTGCCTAAGCGGGTTCGAGGCCCGTGAAATTGTTAAAGAGGTGCATTCGGGACTCCGTGGCGCTCAGCGATCGGGTCCGAAGATGAAAATGAAAATTAAAAGACTAGGGTACTACTTGGCCCTCGATGATGACCGACTGCATGAAAATCGCCAAGAGCTGTCACCAATGTCGAGTGCACGGTGTGGTTCTACACCAACCTCCAAATGTGCTACATCCGACAATTGCGTCGTGGCCATTTGAATGTTGGGGCACAGATATAGTGGGTCCGATAGAACCACCATCTTCAAAAGGACATCGCTTCATTCTTGCGGCTACAAATTACTTTTCCAAGTGGGCAGAGACGGTTCCACTCGGAGAAGTGAAAGCACACAACGTGCTACGGTTTTCAAGAACCAAGTTGTCTACCGTTTCGGAGTGCCGCACGGGATCATCTCGGATAATGGGTCAGCATTCAGAAGGACGCAAATCAACAATTTTGTCAGGAGACACAGAATCGACTGGTGGTATTCAACAATTTACTATCCAAGAGCAAACGGCCTGGCTGAGGCTTTTAATAAAACTCTCGTTCAAATTTTAAAGAAAAGTTTGGACGATAATAAGAGAAATTGGTACGAGAAGTTATTAGAAGCCTTATGGGCCTACGGACAACCTTCGAACTCCTACTCAAGCTACACCTTACGCTCACAGTGTATGGGTCCGAGGCGATGTTACCCTTAGAGGTCCAAGCTTCCTTCACTCGGAATTGCAGTTGCAAACAAAATCATGACGGAAGAGAACGCCAAATTACGACTAGAGGAATTGGAAAGCACGGAAGGAAAAGACTTGCGGCACGGCTGAATTTAGAACTATACCAAGCTAAGATGGTTCAAGCCCATGACGAGTCGGTCCGCCCAAGAACCTTCAAAGTTGGTGACTTAGTTCTCGTTCTCAAGAGACCTATCCTTGCACACCGCAAGATAGGAGGAAAATTTGAACCCACTTGGGAAGGGCCGTTTGTGGTTGAGGCAGTCTACTCAGGAGGCTCCTACCAACTAGTGAATTGCCAAGGAGAACGACATATACTTCCAATCAACGGACGATACTTGAAGAAGTATTACGCTACCTGATGTTTCGAAGGAATGAATTCTTCATCCCTAGAAACACGGGCGAAGTAATTACTTATGACTGGGTCCGAACCCAAAAAATAATAAAGAATGCGCTAAAATAAATAAAATCGTAATAATAAATTTTTCCTTGTTCTCTCTTCCAAATCAAAATTTTTTTTCGATCTTTTCCCACTTCATTCCTGTTGAATTTAAAAATACAAAAGGAATAATAATAATAATAAAAATTAAAAAAAAAGAAAACTCTTTCTCTAATAAACATTTTCATAATGTTCTTGTTCTTAGTACAGCCCCTGATCCTTTTCCTTGTCTTTTCACAGGGAAATGTCGAACGGGCGGTTGGTCCTGAACTTTAGAAGGGTGTAAGCCTTGCACTCGACGAAAAGAGGAGGAAAGATGGAGTGATAATAGAGATTGACTCAGACTTCGCACCAGCAGACCTGCAATACGAGGAAGGTGACTGGGTCCCAGTTGACCAAGAGGAACTGCCCAGTCAGACAGTAATGAAAGTGGGTGGCCCAAGCCACCAACCCGACGACAAGAAAAGAAAAACAAACACCGAGGAGGACAAGAGAATCGAGTACGTAGTCGCTACGGCGAAGGCGAGGCTTGTCGGCGCGCGCCCACGGAGATTCGGGAAGTATGAAGAGCTACTCTCACGGCAACTCGGCGAAGAGATAAAAAACACCGTATCCGCAAGATGTTAACTAAACTAGCGACGGACCGGCGCGACGAGGCGGTCGCTACTACCGGTGCATATGCTTCGAGGATACCGGTTCGCGAGGAACTCCGAAGAAAGGAGGCCGGCTCCGAGGATAACAGAAGAGACCGGGGAAATCTCGAGAAGATCGAAGAAGGAAGGCTACCACGCCACCGGATAAAGGCACCGTAATGCATGACCTTGTTGCGGAAGCAGCCCGGAGGATGTCCCGACGGAGACCATCCCCGAGGAGCCGAGGTATGCAGGGAGAACGCAAAGGGATTGAGCCATATATCCCACGATGCGTCACCGGGCCTCGCCATTTGCGGATTATTCCGAATATGAGCTAGAAAGAATGAAGAATGTCGAGAAGCAAACTTTTGAATACTTCGAGAGAATTAGAGGCAGGAGGATCAATATACTTGAAGGCCTCGAGCTACATACAGACGTGTTCTCAGAATACGAACAACAACAAATCGTGGACTGCATCCGAGATTTGAAAAGGATGGGTCGAGCAGGCCGCCTAAGAGAAAACACTTACTCGGAACCCCGGAGATGGATGCCAGGGAAAGGGAGAATTACAATACAATGTGGATGCTGCTACAACTTCGCAGAAGACGGGAAGGAAACCCACGGGGATACTCCGTCATGGCGAGGTAGATCCGATGCCATTAGTCATCAAAAGGATGGTAAAGAGAATGATAACATGGAGAGTGCTGCCAGCGGATTGCATACCCAACGGTTGCATCATTAACATTTACAAGAAGGGTGATTGCATACCGCCGCACATAGATCACCATGACTTTGTCAGACCTTTCTGCACGGTTTCTTTTACGAACGAGTGTAATATCATGTTCGGATCGACCTCCGGATAGCGAGGCCCAGGTGAGTTTCGAGGGCCGATAAAGATACCATTACCGGTAGGTTCCGTCATGATACTAAAGGGCAACGGAGCGAGATGTCGCTAAACATTGCATACGGGAGTACCGATGAAGCGGATCTCGGTTACTTTCGGAAGGATGGATGACGGGAAAGCACCTTACCACTTCCGGCGGACCCGAGCTAGAGAGCTGCTCGGCCTTACGAGTTGTGAGTTACATGGAAAATATCACACCTCCAACGTACATCCATACGACATCCTTGCCAAGGATGGCTTGGAAGGTGATGTTATTGACCATGTACCTCACTATTCAGACATGGATTTTTGACAGATGCCTTTTTGGATGGATCGACAAAGATCATACATAGTCCGTTTTGAGTCTACATGGATTGTATGAGATGTATTCCAGATCGAGTTGTATGATGTATCTTCGACATGATTGGAATGAAAGTGACCATGTCACATTTTTGGCCTTCACCTCTTTTGTGCGAGTTGATTAGGAAACGCCATTAAAGTTAAATGAACTTCGAACGAAGAACAGAAAAGAAACAAAAAGAATAAAAGAAAACTTTCCTTAAAAATCTAAAAAAAAAAATGATGAACGCCAAATTCACATGAACATTAAATGAACGATAAAATAAATTTGAATCGTTAAAGGACAAACAAAATGAACCCAAATTTTAAATCAAATCTCAATCAGATTCAAACTCAACCTTCCGGATCTCAAATCGAATCTCGATCGAATTCGAACTCGACCTTCCGAATCGAAATCCAATCCGTTCTACTCTCTCCTTGTCTGGGATGGAAGCGGTCGATTCCATTGACACGGAGCCACGAGGTTTTCGATTCGGATCTGATGGCGAGGAATTGTATCCAATCCAAACCAGCAACTTTCGATCAACTCTTTTGAATGGGATATGTAGCATCTACGTATTCCCTCCTAATCTGTTTCTTTCCACAAAAATCTTTTACAACTTTCATGAAATTCTCGAAACACCAAAATTCCACACTTTTCAAATCAACACTACAAATCTTTCCAAAATCAATTACATCAAAATCAAACTTTTGGGGTTGAGGATTTTACATCCGATACTGCATTGCATTAGGTTCTTTCCCTATCACAATGAAATACATCAAAATCAAATTCTTGGGGTTGAGGATTTTACATCAGATCTGCATTGCTATGAGTTCTTTCCCTATCGTAATGAAATACATCAAAATCAAATTCTTGGGGTTGAGGATTTTACATCCGATACTGCATTGTTTTAGGTTCTTTCCCTATCACAATGAAATACATCAAAATCGAACTTCTTGGGGTTGAGGATTTTACATCCGATGCTTGCATTGCTTTAGGTTCTTTCCTATCATGATGAAATACATCAAAATCAAATTCTTGGGGTTGAGGATTTTACATCCGATACTTGCATTGCTTTAGGTTCTTTCCCTATCGCTAATGAAATACATCAAAATCAAATTCTTGGGGTTGAGGATTTTACATCCGATATCGCATTGCTTTAGGTTCTTTCCCTATCGCAATGAAATACATCAAAATCAAACTCTTGGGGTTGAGGATTTTACATCTGATCTTGCATTGCTTTAGGTTCTTTCCCTATCGCAATGAAATACATCAAAATCGAATTCTTGGGGTTGAGGATTTTACATCCGATACTGCATTGCTTTAGGTTCTTTCCCTATCGCAATGAAATACATCAAAATCAAACTTTTGAGGTTAAGGATTTTACATCCAATACCGCATTGCTTTGGGTTCTCTCCCTATTGCAATGAAGCACACCAAATCAAGCTGTTGAGGTCAAGGATTTTACATCCAATACCGCATTGCTCGAGTTCTTTCCTCATTGTAATGGTTCGATCCAATCGATTCAATTTGCTTTTGAGGTTGAAGATGTTACATCTAAAACCACAAAATTCCAATTTTCATTTGAAGTTCAAATCCCTTCAAATTAATTTTAACAAAACTTCGATCTAAATTGAAACTCAAACTAAAATGCGAGCTCGCACATCAAAACTTAAGATGAAACAAAATGAAATCTAAGTCGAAATTCCCCGAGATCATGTGATTTGGGATTCACCTCCTTTTCCTTTCCCCAGGCGAGTTCGGGAATCTCCAGACTCAGAGATATACCTGACACTCCCCAGCGGAAATTCTTCTACTTTGTCCTAAGTTTGTCACTTGGACATCTGTGTTGGTTTTATCGATGTTTTCGGTCAACGCCAATACGCGTGGTGTGCTTGTTTAGCACACCACACCTATTGGGGGTCCATTTGTTGGCCTCATTTTTGATGAGGTCTTTTCTTCTCTCTTTAGTACTTAGGATCTAGCCCTAGGCTTTTCCTTTGACTATCTTAGAGGACTAGAAGTGGAACCCACCCTTTGGAAGTTTAAACACCTTTTGAATCCCTGCAAACCCCACAAACTTGATTGAAAACCCCTAATCACCTAGAGGGTTGAAATCAAAAGTGAAGGTTTAAAGGATGAGTTCCTATCGGACTCTTTGGCACCTAGGACCACCACAGGTGGCTTGGTCCGGTGAAGGGTTGACTTACACACTCACTACACTCATACTCTACACTCTCACACACCAATCCAAATCCTAAAACCACACCCATACCCAACTTGACTTCACGACTCATGTAGGTAATTCATATGGATGGACCTTAACCCCTAAGCCCTCGGTTAAGAGGGTTAGGAACAACATAGTGAATGCCTCAAATGAGTCCTCTCATGGCTCATATAGGCTTAATATGACTTCATGGCTCAACCAAAGTGATTCCATTTCACTCATATTTGATCAATCTTCATTCTTCCAAAATTTCAATTTTTGACCCAGGGGACCCTGCACCTATCAAACCTACCAAACGCCCTCAAAATTGCTCAAATCCTCCAAAATTTCCAAATCACCCAAAATTACCCAAAATTAACTTTGAACATTTCCTCACCAATCAAATTGATCATCCATAGCCAAAAATATCAAAAAGTCCAAAAGTATCCCCCAATACCCTCCAAATTACCAAAATGCCCATCTTGACCCAAAAATCCAAAAATTCAGAAAATTCCCAGAAAATTTCAGAAAATCCCAAATATTCCCAATTTCATTTTGTCCAACTACACCATGGGCCAATTTTGTCAATTTACCCCACTTTTGTCAAAATCCCCAATTTGACCCATTTTAACCCAAAGTGAACCCAATGTCAAACCAAACCTACCCAATTGACCCAAATTCTGGTCCAATTCAATTCTAAACCTCAATTCAACATCCCTAAAACCAATCTAGACCAAATCTAAGCTCAATTTGATTGGCATTTAAATCCAATTTCACTTTTGACCTTAAAGCCCAATTTGGACCCATGACCCAAGCTTAGCCCAAACCAAACCAATTCAACTCCAATTAACCCCAAATCCTATCTAAAACCTTCCTATCATCCCCACAAACAAAAAACTAACATGATTTGCCACAAATTTGGACCCAAACCCCACTCAAATTCAACCCAAAATCAAAAGGCCTAATTTTGACCTAAACCCAAACCTAACCCAAATAAGCCCAAACCCCAAAATCAAAACCCAACCAAAGTCAAAACCTCTTTGAAACACTCCCATAAACATTTCCCAACATTAATTTTCCATCAATTTCAACCCTAGCCCAACATTGGCCCAAATTAGCCCAATTTGACCTACATTGGCCCATTTACCAAATCAACTCAAATTCAACCTAATTCAAACCCAAACCACCTCAAATTCATTTCAAATCACTCATGACACACCCCTAAACCAATCCCAACAATTATTTGACCCAAACTTCTACAAAATTCCCATCCATGAATTCATTCTTAAACCTAAAGGGTTCATCCCCTTAAACCATGCTTAAAGCCCACCTTTACCAAATTTTAAAAGCCCAAATCAATCTAAAGCCCACACTACAATTTAATCTTATCTTCACTCAATTAATATCACTCCCTAAGTGCTAAATCCATCATGAAAAACAAACCAAGATGGTATTATGCCAAATCCCATCAAATAACCCCAAAATTTTCAAAATTTCATAAATCCTTTTCCATGAAAGTTGACTTGACTTTTCCCATGCCAAATGTGAGCCATAAACAAGCCATTCCCAAGCCACATGAAGCCATAGGGCTTGACTCTGCCATTAGTCCACTTATGGCAAGAAGAGGAGGTTCTTTCTTAAACCTCCCTTAAACCTTTTTACCTTAAGCATGTCACACACTAAACCATGCTTAGCCTACCTCACCATGGATGTGGACTCACTACCCCAATTCAGCTCGACCCAAATGATTCTCCCTCGACCCAAGGTCAAGCCTCGGGTGGTGCACCTAGCCCAAAAGGATGGGTTGACCCATTTAGAGCCAAAATCGGCCTTCCCCCATGCCATTTTAATCCAAGCCTTTGACACATGGCAAAGCCCCATTGCCTACACTAAACCCCAGCCACCGACCCACTGGACACGAGGGTGACCCATGCCGTGGCCCGGCCGCCCGGATCATCGGAAAACGCCATGGCCGAGACATTGGAAGGAGCCAAGCATTGAAATTCTCCTTGTCGAGTTGCCCAATACCCAGTGGCCATTGCAGTACATGCTCTTCCCTTGCCAAGAGCAGCTCGATCCCGAGCCTTAAACTCCCACGAGGAGGCCCTCCACCCTCTCCTATTTAAACCTCACCTCTCTCGGCCATGAGGAGGTGCTTGAACCAAACCTTACTGAAACCCTGCCAAAATTGCTCCAGACCACTCTCCACACTTAGAACAGTTGATCCCCAGTGACAATTTGCCCTAATCCCCATCAACAGAGCCCAATTTCTCGACGCCAAAATTCCACCCAAAACCGGGACATCTCCCAATTCTCCACCAAATTCAAATTAAACTCACCCACACTGCACAAGGTCAAGAGGAGAAGTTCCCCAAGTGAAAGCCCCCTCTCCAGGGCCACCCATCCGTTCCGGACTCCAAAGGTTGTGATCGGGCTTGGTCAAAATCATGCACGGACAATTCACCAGGCCAGAGGACTTCATCTGGAGCTTGCTTGGACCCAATCGAAGGTGACACAACCCTCAGATCGAAGCCACACTTCTCTGAGCAAAGGTATGGTCTCACTCTTCTTCCCGAGCTTCTGAACATTCTCCATTTTTATTGAGTCAATTTCATGCCACATAAACCGTATGGATGTGTTCGTCTTCTCGAGACGAATCCATAGAGCATAAGAACGTTTAATTTGGTCAAGTATCGAGTGAGATCTTAAGCCTAGAAGATGGACGGTTCTCGGGCTAGGAGGCTTGGGGACGATGAACGGATGTCGTTCATTCAATACACGCGCGGACGGACGGCTCAGATGGCGTCGGACCAGGAGATGATACGTGAATCACGGGCCTCATGGCGCTGAGTCGGAAGGCCGCGCTGAGTCGAAAAGCGACGCGTGTGCGTTCGGAGCTGCCGAGGTTGAGCTGGCGCCGCGTCACTTAAGTAGGAAAATAGGATTTTTCTTATTTATTAAATACCCAGAACTTCAAAAATCCATAACTTTCTGTAGGAAAATCCTAAAAATAAAATAAAAATTTCCTCTTACTCAGTGAATAGAGAAGAATAATGTGGAAAAGAAATCATTTAATTTCATCGAATATTTGATTTTTAATGATTTATTTACTCTCTGCACATTTTCAATTCTCCATGCATATATGACAATTCACCATGGCATGAGACCATAGGGCTTTTGAAGCCTCCGAATTTGGGGACATTCCATGAATTTTCCAAAGTCGGAGGCCATCCCTATGAAGAGTTATTGATTTTTCAATTCTAGGTCACTATTCTGAGTATTTTAATTCCAATAATTAGCATGTTGTGAAGGTTTCTTATGACCAGAGGACCCTAGGGAAAATAGGTTTTGAGTTAACTCACTTGGAATAATCCTAATTGGCTTAAACACCCAAAATGGAGCTTTAATTAATTAGAGCTAATCATACATCAAATTGACTTGAAATCAACTCTCCACTAACCTTTAGGATCATGAGAACCCACCATAAAAATTTGAAGTCAATTGGACTTGATTAGCCCTATCAAATGGGTTGATTAAGCCATTTAGCCAAACTTAAATTTTAAAAATTCATAACTTTTAAAATGCTTTTTAAAAATTCACCAAATTGGTTTTGGAGCCTCTCTGATATCAGGGTAATTTAAGAAAATTAAAATTGTAATTTTCTAAAAAAGTTGATTTTTTACATTATTTTAATATTTTTAATAATTAAAAAATAATAAAAATCTGATAAAATCCAAAAATGTCACATTTTGAATTTTAATCATTTAAGAAAAAACCCCATATTTTTCTTAAGTCTCTATGATGAGATATTAAATTTTAAAGCCCTAGGGTAATTTTAAAATTAAAAAAATGTATTTTCTAGCATTTTCACTAAAATAATTCTAATAAATCAAAGAAAAATAAAAAAATTATAAAAATTGGTTCTCTGGTTTCCTTGATATCAGAGAGATTTTTGAAAAATATAAAATTCATTTTTCAACCATTATTTTATTTTTTAAATTAATTAATACTCAAAAACTCAAAATAATTATAATAAAAAGAATATAATTCAAAAAATCACCAAAATTGGTCCAAGTGGTCCTCTGGTCATTAGGAATGTATCATGATTTTCTTAAGAACAGAAACTTTCCCTTGGTCATGTTGTTGAATTTTCCTTGAAAATCCTTATTTTCCACCAAAAATAATTACATAAATAAATTAAGTACAGAAAAATCATATTTTCTCCTCTAATGTCTTGATTGATATATGAGTGAAGTTACATAAAAATTTTGAATTCATTTAAGCTCAATTTAGTGAGTTATGAAATTAGTAAGTTTAAAGGGCAAAATGGTAATTAAAATTTTAACCTATAATTAAAAATTTTAGGTCTAATTAAAAGGGTGGGTAAAATATTTGATACTAAGTTGATTTTGGATGTTTGAAACTTAGGTAGTTAAAGGGTAGAAACTTACCAAACAATTTGAAAATAATTAAAATAAACCTTAATCAAATAATTAATTAAACTTGGAAGACTAATAAAAAATTGGAATTATTAAAATAGGGATACTTATTAGGAGGAGATTTGTTCTTTAATTTAAGAATCCCTAAATTAATCACCTCGATAATATTTAATTCTAATTAAAATGATAATCCAAATTCAAGATTTAAAATGCTTAAAAGACTTAATCATTAAATTAAATTAAAGTTAAAACATTTAAATTAAATCCTTCTAAGATTTCAATTAAATTAATATTTTAACAATTAAAATTAAATCATCCTTAAAGCATAAAAAATAAAATATTAAATTAAAATAAAAATAAAATTAAATTAAAATAAAATTAAATTAAATTAAATAAAATTAAATTTAAATTTAAATTTAAATTGAATTAAATAAAATTAAATTAAATTAAACTAAATTCAATTAAATTAAATTAAAACATATTAAATTAAATTAAATTAAATAAAAAAATAAAATTAAGTTAAAATAAAATTAAAGTTAAATTAAAAAATAAAATTAAATTAAAATTAAAGATAAACCAAACTAAATTAAATTAAAATTAAATTAAATTAAATTGAATTAAATATAACATCACCTAAGATATAAAGAATTCAAAATAAATCTAAAACAACTTGAACATTATTCCAAACTTAAACCCATTAATTTAAATTAAATTAAAATCACAAATCACTTGAACATCAATTTGCCCTCAAAAACTCTTGTTGACATAACTCCTAAACGGAGCATTAAGTGAAGTGTTACTTCACTTATAGGATATTCAAATGTCCTAGTTCACTAAGCAAGAGAACAAAACTTGAACTCCTGGACGATTAATTCACTTGTACAATTAAATTCTCTTGGACTTAAAACAATCCTAGAGGTATTGAAAAGATGTTTAAGATTTGTCTTAAGCACTTCCTCAATATGATAGGATGTTTATAAGAACAATTGAACTTAATTTTTCCTTGATAAAGAAAATCGTCCTTAAACCAAAACACAAGAACCTAGACGTTATAGGTGGTGACTAACTATAGGATTAGGACCTTGGTAGACAACCAAAACCTTTCCATCAGCTTTACTGGGTACTTGATGAAATATTTAAATGCCTTGATATGTGTTTTAAGTGCAGCTTGGGATGACGGGAAGACCCTCCAGGTACGCATTTATTTTATTGTAATTTACTTTATTGCAAATGTACTTTACTTTTCTTGCATGATAAATAACTATTGCATGAAAACTAAAACCTTTAAGATAGTCCCTAAAACTGAAACCAAAACTAAATTAAAAATCATTACAAGATAAAAATCACCGCCACAACATTTCAAAAATATAAAATAACTCAAAATTTAATCACGAAACGGAAAAGCAAAACTACAATTGCAACTAAATTAAAATGTCTTGTTGGATGATCGGGAATACCTCGGATGATGTAACCTACGTGTTGCTTACGGGATTTCACGCATGTCTAAATGAAAGTGTGGAACTCATTTAGTTGAGTTTAGCAAATTCATCTGGGTAAGTGAATCCGATAAAAATAACGATGCGGAAGGATGGAACCAGTGGGATCTTAACCGGTGTTGTTATAATCAACTTTAAGATTTGTTTTAACTAAAACACTAAAAACACTTGGATTTTAAGACTTCTCTAAACAGAACACTTTTCTCATCTCTTGATTTTCACCTTCTATAACTAAACCCTCTGCAACAACAAGGATCTCGGAGCATGGTGGGCAGCACAGCCATCGTCATCAGTAAAACCAGAGTCTACTTCAGCAAAACTTTCTTAGAATTAAATAACCAAAAACATAGGTCCTCGAGGTAGTTTTCCTAGTGCAACATAAATCCTCAACCTTTTGTTGGGCATTTGCATTGCAAATTAAGCCCTAACTGGTCTTAGGATTCTGAGGTAGTCGTCCGATATGACATAAACCCTCACATCTTCGAGGCTGTTTGTGTGATCACATCATACGAATATAAGTCCTAATTAATTAAAAATTGGGAAGATTAAAACATTAAATAAACATTAGGGCCTTCTAAATTGAAGCCAAACAATAGGATAGTCGGAAGATTACCGAAGTTTGCTTCGAATCCGTAATTTCTCCTACCTTTCTTCCTTTGAATTCCCAAAATAAAATGTTACAAATTTGATCCATTCCCTATTGAAATTCTAAAATTCAATCCTCGAAAACTTAAACTTTGAAATTCTTGAGAGCGAAATTACGATTATTATCGAGAGTTTTCTTAAGTGATTCCCGTCATTTAAGATGTAATTAACCATAGGGGCTTGCCCTTATAGGGAATTTTAAGAAACCGAGTAATATAAACCCACGCTTAATTCCTTTATATTAAGCGGGGGAACTTTATTGGCTTATAAAATTGGTTCGTAGACAAACGAATGTCACAAATCTTCTAGTTTATTTAATTGAGCCCCATCATCGAGCAGTGTGTCTATTCTTCGGGATAGATACACGGTTTGTGATGCGGTACTCGTTTATATAAACTATTCGGGATGTGAGATCAGTTTGATTTCATATCTTAAAATTTTTAAATTTAAAATTATTTTCAAAATCAAATACTACTTTTCAAATTATTCATTTAAATTAAATTAAAAATAAGCCGCACAGATAGGCTTCTGCCCTACTCCCTTCTCAGCAATCTCAGCATTTGGGATAGGCTTCCACCCTACTCCCATCTCAGCAAATCTCAGCAATCGGGATAGGCTTCAACCGTACTCCCATCTCGAGATCTCGGCATTCGGGATAGACTTCCACCCTACTCCCATCTCGACGAATCTCGGCATTCGGGATAGGCTTCCGCTGTACTCCCATCTCGGCAGAATCTCAACATTCGGGATAGGCTTCCGCCCTACTCCCATCTCAAGTAATCTCGACATTCGAGATAGGCTTCCGCGGTACTCCCATCTCGGCACCGGGATAGGCTTCCGCCGTACTCCCATCTCAAGCCAATCTCGACGATTCGGGATAGAGCTTCCGCCATACTCCCATCTCAGCAATCGGGATAGGCTTCTTCCGTACTCCCATCTCGACGATCTCGGCAATCGGGATAGGCTTTCGCCGTGCTCCATCTCGAGCAAATCTCGACATTCGGGATAGAGCTACGCCCTACTACCTTCTCAGCGATTCTCGGCACTCGGGAATAGGCACGATCTACTCCTTTCTCACTGATCTCAAAATTTGATCCTCTCAGCAAGAAATTGAAATTAAAACAATCTGCATTTCGGATAGGCTTTGTCCTATTCTTACTCAGCATTTAGAATAGATTCAGTCCTACTTCCAGTTGACCTCATTTTTGATGAGGTCTTCTCTTCTTCTTTTTAGTGCTTAGGATTTAGCCTTAGGCTTTTCCTTTGACTATCTTAGAGGACTATAATTGGGACCCACCTTTTAGAAATTCAAACCACTTCTTAACTCCTCGCAAACTCCACGAACTTGATCGTAGACCCCTAATCACCTAGAGGGTTGAAATCAAATGTGGAAGTTTAAAGGATGAGTTCACATAGGACTCTTTGGCCTTAGAGCGCTACCAGGTGGCCCGGTCCAGTGAAGGGGCTGACTTACACACTACACTTATACACTACACTTTCACACACTTCCTAAAACCACAACCATACCTAACTTAACCTCCGACTCATGTAGGTGATT
>JAKZJZ010000552.1:0-44875 GCA_022702705.1 Papilionanthe hookeriana x Papilionanthe teres
TCCCAAGCCACCCAATGGGAGGAAAACTACACATGAACCCCCTACCATGGTTAATGGCAATGATGAAGGCTAGGCATATGTGTCACCATTTGCCAAGCCTAAGAAGTGAGGTGTAAGCTCATTAGCAAGTGAAATAACAACTCACAAGTAACCTCCCACAATGGCCAATGGACAAGAGACAAAGAGATGAAATTCATCATGACCATCCCCTTGCTATAAAAGGACCCCATGGCCTAATTTAGGTAAGTAATCCTCTAGAACAGCCTAAGCCAAGCCAACACCATCCCCTTGCTATAAAAGGACCCCATGGCCGAAACTAGCAAGGAGGAGAAAAATATTTAGGGAGGTCCATAGGCTGCTCAAACCCTCTTGCTCCCAACACAAAACTTCTTCCTAAGAGCTTCCACAATCTTTTAGGATCAATTCCAAGCCTTAGTTTCGACTCATTTGAGCCGATTTGATCAATTTTCAAAAACGACCCAAATTAGGCATCTCTATTAAATTCCTCCCAAGCCTGACTACGGAACAAATTGCTTGCGGCAACTATCTTCCATTGGGGTCCTAGAAGGCAACCATAAAGTCTGATCTAGCTTGATTTGCATGTGGCGAGGTATGGAATTTATCTTTGCAAAATAAATCATGTTTTTGATAAATCATGTGCTATACTAGCTCAAAAGTGTATCATCACCGTATGGATAGATACTTCTCATCCAGATGAGTATTTAAAAAAAAAATCACACAATTTCATCAAAAAATGAGTGAGATATTAACATTTGAAGTTTAACGGTATCAGAATTTTTGGAATTAAACCCCGAATTTTCTCAGCCGTCTGATCTCGCGCCTTTGGGATGGACGACGCTGATTTGAGCATATGGTGTTCGCTGCTCGGCCGTTGCACGGGATCCTCCCGCTCTTTCGACGACGCCGAGGACACGCGTCGTCCCCGGGGGGCTTTGGCGGCGCAAAAATAAAAAAAAAAAGAAAAATTTCTTTTTAATCCCTTAAACTTCAAAAATTCATATCTTTTTAACCAGAGGTCATAAAAATAAAATAAAAATACCTCTGGAAAGCTCTTGAAGAGGAGAAAATTATGAGACCAAAATCATAATTTTATTCTCAGTATTTAATTTTTAATTAATTAAATACTCTCTGTAGTATTTTAATTATTAAAAATTATTTACAAATCAAAAAAATTATGAAACTTTGAGGCATTCATCTTTATGTTCTTAGGGACCTCCCATAATTTTTCTAAGGACAGAAAATATGCCTAGGATACTTTTCTTGAATTTTCAAGTTTCTTTGTAATTATTTCAAATAATAATTATAAAAATTTGAAAATTAAGAAAATAAAAAATACAAATGATCTAGGAATGATAGGGCAATAGACAATGACCACTAGGAAAAATATTTCTAAGTCATAGAAACAATCTTGAATGACATTTGAAAATTTAGGGTTAAAATCATTTATTAATTAAATAATTTTGAATCCTAAAATGACCCTTTGTAAAATTGAACTATTTTCATTAACAATCTAAGTTTGAAAATGGTTCTAGCCTTGTCGGCACTATTTTTAGGTTGTATCGTATTTTAAAAGGGGAGGTCGCCTAACAGAAGTTGTCGGCGAATTTAAATTTTAAATTTGATTTAAATATATATATAATTTAGAAAGTAGTATTTGGCTTTGAAAATAATTTTTAAATTTGAAAGTTTTAAGATATGAGATTAAGCCGATCTCGCATCCCAAATAGTTTATATAAACGAGCACCGCACCACAAATCGTGTATCTATCCCTAAGGATGGACTCCTCTGCTTGATGGTGGGGCTTGATCGAAATAAACTAGAAGTTTTGTGACATCCGTTTGGTCCACGAACCAATTTTATAAGCCGACAAATTCCCATGCTTAATATGAAAGTATTAAACGGGGTTTATATTACCAGGTTCTTTAAATTCCCTATAAGGGCAAGCCCCTATAGTTAATTACATCTTAAGTGACGGGAATCACCTAAGAAAACTCTCGATAATAACCGATAATTCTGCTCTCGAGAATTTGAAAGTTTAAGGTTTTCAAAGATTGAATTTTGGAATTTCGATAGGGAATGGATCAAACTTTGGAACATTTTGTTTTGTGAATCCGAAAGGAAGAGAGGTAGGAGAAATTGCCGATTCGAAGTGAACTTCGGTAATTTCCGACTATCCTATTGTTTGGCTTGAATTTAGGAAAGTCCTAATGTTTATTTAGTATTTCAATCTTGCCAATTTTAATTAATTAGGACTTATATTTGTATGATAAAATCAAACAAATTGCACAGAAGATGTGAGGGTTTATTGTCGTATCGGACGACTACCTCGGAATCCTAAGGCCGGTTAGGGCTTAATTTGCAATGCAAATGCCTAACGAAGAGTTGAGGATTTATGTTGCACTAGGCAAGCTACCTCGAAGTCCTATGGCTTGGTTATTTAATTCTAGAAAAGTTTTCTTGAAGTAGGTTCGAGTTTCTTGCGACGACGATGGCAGTCTTGCCCACCATGCTCCGAGTTCCTTGTTGTTGCGAGAGGTTTAGTTTTAGAAATCATAAATCGGGAGATGAGAAAAGTGTTTTGGTTTAGAGAAGTCTTAATTTCCAAGTGTTTTTGTATTTTGATTAAAACAAATCTTAAAGTTGATTATAACGACATCGGTTAAGATCCCACGGTTCCATCCTTCAGGCATCATTATTTTTATCGGATTCACTTAGTCCGGATGAATTTGCTAAACTCAGTTGAATGAGTTCCACACTTTCATTTAGGCAGTGGGAAATCCAGTTAGCAACACGTAGGTTACATCATCAGAGGTATTCCAGATCATCAGACGGGACGTTTTAATTTAGTTGCAATTGTAGTTTTGTGTTACGTTTGTGATTAAATTTTGAGTTGTTTTATATTTTGAAATGTTGTGGCGGTGAATTTTATCTTGCAATGACTTTTAACTTAATTTGGTTTCGGTTTTAGGGTCTATCCTAAAGGTGTGGGTTTTCATGCAAGCTGTTGTTTTATCATGCGAGAAAAATAAAAGTACGATACGGTTAAATAAATTGCTGATAATGTAAATTCTTGGAAAATAAATTGCGGGAAAGCAAATTGCGATAATACAAATGCGTACACTGGAGGGTCTTCCCGTCATCCCAAGTGCACTTAAAACACGATTAGCATACTTAAGCGAGTTCCTAGGTAAGAGTTAGGGAAAGGTTATGGTTTTCTACCAAATTCCTAATCATATAGCTAGTCATTTCCTATGACGTCTAGGTTCTTTGTGTTTTGGTTTGAGGACGATTTTCTTCATCGAAGAATAATCGAATTCGATTGTTCTTATAAATGTCCTATCATATTGAGGAAGTGCTTAAGAAGGATCTTAAACATCTTTTCAATATTTTTAGGATTGTTTTAAGTCGAAATGAATTTAATTATATAAATGAATCGATCGTCCAGAGGTTTTCGAGTTTTGTTAACTTGCTCGAGTGAACTAGGACATTTGAATATCATATGAGTGAAGTGACACTTCATTTAATGTTTTATTTAGGAGTTATAATAACTAAAGCTTTCGAGGGTAGATTAGTATTCAAATGATTTGGTTTAAGTTAAAGAGTTTAAATTTGGAATAGTGTTCAAGTTGCTTTAAATTTATTTTCTTTCTGTTTTAGGTGATGTTATATTTAATTCGATTTAATTTAATTTTAATTGAGTTTTAATTTAATTTAATTTGATTGAGTTTGATTTAATTTGATTTGATGTTTAATTAATTTGATTTGATTTAATTTTAATTTGATTATTTAATTTAATTTAATTCGATTATTTAATTTAATTTATTTAATTTAATTTAATTTGATTTAATTCAATTTTATTTAATTAATTTAATTTATTTAATTTAATTTAATTTAATTTAATTTAATTTAATTTAATTTAATTTTTAATTTAATTTAATTGTTAATTTAATTTGATTTAACTTAATTTAATTTTTAATTTTAATTGAAATTTTAAAAGAGTTTAATAATTCGATTAAGTCTTTTAATGTTTCAAATTTGAGTTATCATTTTAATTAAGAGTTGAATATTAATGAGATAATTAATTTAGGGACTTTTTAAATTAAAGAATAAATCTCTTCCTAATAAATATCCCTTATTTTAATAATTCGATTTATTATTCCTCAAATTTAATCTATTATTTAATTAAAGTTTAATCATTTTAAAATTATTTAATGGGTTTCTACCCTTTAATTATTTAAATTTCAATCATCCAAATCAGATTAAGATTAAATGTGTTACTTGTTGATTTTTTATTAAACCTAAAGTTTTAATTAAGGGTTGAAAGTTTAATTACAATTTTACCCTTTAAGCTTAATAATTTCATAACTCACTAAATTGAACCCAAATGAACTTGAAATTTTTATGTGACTTCACTCATATGTCGATAAAGACATGAGAGGAGAAAATGTGATTTTTCTGTATTTAATTTATTTATATAATTATTTTTGGTGGAAAATAGAGATTTTCAAGGAAAATTTAATAATATGACCAAGGGAAAGTTTCTGTCCTTAAGAAAATTAGGGGACATTCCTAATGACCAGGGAAGCACTTGGACCAATTTTGGTGATTTTTTGAATTATATTATTTTTATTATAATTATTTTGAGTTTTGGAGTGTTAATTAATTTAAAAATAAAATAAATGTTGAAAAATGGATTTTATATTTTTCAAAAATCTCTCTGATATCAAGGAAACCAGAGAAGCAAATTTTGTAATTTTCTGATTTTTCTATGATTTATTGTAATTATTTTAGTGAAAATGCTAGAAAATACATTTTTTTTTAATTTTAAAATTACCCTAGGGCTTTAAAATTTAATATCTCACTAAATAGACTTAGGAAAAATATGGGGTTTGTTCCTAAGTGATTAAAATTCAAAATATGACATTTTGGTGAATTTTATTATTTTTGTGATTTTTATTATTTTTTAATTATTAAAATATTAAAATATTATTAAAAATCAACTTTTTTAGAAAATTGAAATTTTAATTTTCCTAGGTTTCCCTAATATCAGAGAGGCTCCAAAACCAATTTGGTGAATTTTTGAAAAGTATTTTAAAAGTTATGAATTTTTAAAATTTAAAATGGCTAAGTGGCTTAATCGACCCGATTAGTGGGGCTAACCAAGTCCAATTGACCTCAAATTTTTATGATGGATTCCTCTGATCCTAAAGGTCAGTGGAGAATTGATTTCAAGTCAATTTGATGCACTGGTTAATTCTAATTAATTAAAGACCTATTTTGGGTGTTTAAGCGATTAGGGTTGTTTTACATGAACTAAGTCGAAAACTATTTTTCCTAGGGTTCTCTGGTCATAAGGAACATCACCAAATTTTCCTAGAATTTATTTCACAACATGCTTATTTTTGGAATTAAAATACTCAAAACAGCAACATGCATTTGAAAAATAAATAACTTTTCACGGAGATGGCCTACGACCTTGGAAAATTCGGGGAATGTTCCCGAGTTCGGAGGCTTCAAAGCCCTATGGTCTCATGCCATGGTGAATTGTATACATGCATGGAGAATTAAATGTATGCGAGAGAGTAAATAAATTAT
Organism: Papilionanthe hookeriana x Papilionanthe teres; assembly: GCA_022702705.1. Classification (NCBI taxonomy): domain Eukaryota; kingdom Viridiplantae; phylum Streptophyta; class Magnoliopsida; order Asparagales; family Orchidaceae; genus Papilionanthe; species Papilionanthe hookeriana x Papilionanthe teres. The sequence continues at coordinate 5,617 of JAKZJZ010000552.1, forward strand.
AAAAAATAAAATACTTGATGAAATTAAATGATTTCTTTTCCACATTATTCTCCTCCGTTCTTCGAGCAAGAGGGTATTTTTATTTTATTTTTGTGATTTTTCTACACAAAGATATGGATTTTTAAAGTTTCGATATTTAATAAATACATTAAATACCCTATTTATCTACTTATCCACGCGGCGCCGGCGAAACATCGGCGGCTCCGAAGGGGTACGTGTCGCGGCGTGATTGGGCGCCGCCATGCGAGTCATCCGTCCCGGGCCCCGCGGTTCTCGCACCGTTTCCTGGTCCGACGCCATCCGAGCCGTTCGTCCGCGCGTGTATCGAATGGACGGCATCCGTTCATCGTCCCCGAGTGTTCTCGCCCGAGAGCCGTCCACACTAAATCCACTAGATCTCGCTCGATTCTCGATGGATTTTTACGTTCTTATACTCATGGATTCGTCTTGAAGAGACGAACACATCTATACGGCTAACATGCATTGAAACTAAGGCATTTGAAATGAAGAATCTCCGGAAGCTCGGGATGGAGAGTTAGCTCATACCTTGGCTCGGAGAAGGGTGGCTTCGATCGAGAGTTGTTGCACCTTCGATTGGGTCCCGGCAAGCTCCGGATGAAGTCTGCTGAGTGCAGGGAATTGTACGGATATGATTTCGACCAAGCCCGATCCACAAAGCTTGGAGGCTGGAGATAGCTGGGTGGCTTGGAGATGGGGCTTTTGCTTGGTGGACACCTTCCCTTGGTACGAGTGAAGGTGTAGAGCCAATCAATTTGAGAATTGGCTCAGTTGTGGAGAAGTGTCCTGGTTTTGGGTGGAATTTCGACTACGAAATTGAGCTTACGAGAGGAGAAATGGCGGGGGGATCTCACTTGGGGATCAAGTGTTCTAAGAGTGGAGAAGGGTACGGAACAATTTTGGCGAGTTTTGGCAAGGTTTGTGCTTAGCTCTCCTCATGGCCGAGAGGGGTGGAGTTTAAATAGGAGAGGGTGGAAGGCCTCTCGGAGGAGTTGAGGCATGGGATTCGGCTGCTGCGGTGAGGAGAAGAACGGCCATGGTGACCACTAGGCATGGGGCGGCTCGGCAAGTGAAAATTTCAATGTTGGCTCACATGTGAGCTCTCGGCCATGGTGTTTTCCGGCGGCACGGTGGCCGGCCGGCCGAGCGATGGTCACCATCTTGGTCGGGTGGGTCGGGGGCGGGGTTTAGTGTAGGCGATTGAGGTTTGACATGTGTAAAGGAGTTTGATTTAAATGGAATGGGAGAAGGCTCACTTTGGCTTGGTTTGGGTCAACCCACCATTTTGGGCTTGGTGCACCCTTCCAAGCTGCGATTTTAGGCTGAGGGAATCATTTAGGTCGGCTTAGAAGGAGTGGTGAAGTCTCCATCCATGATGAGGTGGCTAAACATGGTTTAGTGTGTGACATGATTAAGGTAAAAAAAGGTTAAAGGAGGTTTAAGAAAGAACCCCCTCTTCTTGCCATAAATGGACTAATGACAAGTCAAAGCCCTCATGGCTTCATGTGGCTTGAGAATGGCTTGTTCATGGCTTCATTTGGCTTGGGAAAAGGTTGATTTGTTTCATGAAAAGGGTTTTAGAAATTTTTGACATTTATGGGGTAATTTGACATGTGGCTTGATTTGGAATGGTTTAATTGATGATTTTGAAACTTAGGGGTGATTTTGATCGAATGGATGATGAGGGGAAGTGTCATGTGGGCTTTAGGATGATTTGGGCTTTTAAAATTTAATGAAGATGGGTTTTTAAGAAGGTTTAAGGGAAGTGGGCTTTTAAGTTTAAGGATGTGTTCATGGATGGGAATTTTTGTAGAAGTTTGGGCCAAATAGTTGTTGGTTTTGGTTTAGGGATGTTTCATGAATAATTTGAAATAGATTTAAGGTGGTTTGGGTTTGAATTGGGTTGAATTTGGGTTTATTTGGTAAATGGGCCAATGTAGGTCAAATTGGGCTAACTTGGGCCAATGTTGGGCTAGGGTTGAAATTGATGTAAAATAAATGTTGAGAAATGTTTATGGGAGTGTTTCAAAGAGGTTTTGGCTTTGGTTGGGTTTTGATTTTGAGGTTTGGGCCTATTTGGGTTAGGTTTGGGTTTAGGTCAAAATTGGGCTTTTTGATTTTGGGTTGAATTTGAGTGGGGTTTGGGTCAAAATCTTGGGCAAATCATGTTAGTGTTTTGTTTATGGGGATGTTAAGGGAGGTTTAGAGAAAGATTTGGGGTTAATTGGAGTTGAATTGGGTTAGTTTGGGCTAAGTTTGGGTCATGGGTCCAAATTTGGGCTTTAAGGCCCAAAGTGAAATTGGATCCAAATGTCAATCAAATTGGACTTGGATTTGGTCTAAATTGGTATTGGGGATGTTGAATTGAAGTTTAGAATTGAATTGGACCAGAATTTGGGTCAATTGGATAGGTTTGGTTTAACATTGGGTCTACTTTGGGTTAAAATGGGTCGATTTGGGGGTTTTGACAAAAGTAGGGTAAATTGACAAAATTGGCCCATGGTGTAGTTGGACAAAATGAAATTGGGAATATTTAGGATTTTCTGGAATTTTCTGGGAATTTTCTGAATTTTTGGATTTTTAGGCAGAAGGGTATTTTGGGTATTTGGAGGGTATTGGGGGGTATTTTTGGAATCTTTGGTATTTTTGGGTATGGATGATCAATTTGAGTGATGTGGAGATGTTTGGGATTGATTTTGGAAAATTTTGGGTAATTTGGAAATTTTGCGAAAATTTGGGTAATTTGAGGGTTTTGGGTAGGTTTAGTAGGTGTAGGGTCTCGGGGGTCAAAAATTGAAAATTTGGGAAATTGAAGATTGGGTGGATGTAAGTGGAAAGAAGTCATTTTGGTTGAGCCATGAAGCCATTTGAAGCCATATGAGCCATGAAAGGACTCATTTGAGGCATTATTTATGTTGTTCCTAACCCTCTTGCCGAGGGCTTAGGGGTTAAGGACCATCCATGTGAATCACCCACATGAGTCGGGAGGTTAAGTTGGGTATGGGTGTGGTTTTAGGAAGTGTGTGGAAATGTAGTGTGTAAGTGTAGTGTAAGTCGGCCCCCTCACCGGACCGAGGCCGCCGGGGCGGTCTAAGGCCCGAAGAGTCCATAGGAACTCATCTTTTAAACTTCCACATTTGATTTCGACCCTCATAGGTGATTAGGGGTCTATAGTCGAGTTTGTGGAGTTTGCGGGGAGTTTAGAAGTGGTTTGAATTTCTAAAGGCGGGTCCCGATTCTAGTCCTCTAAGATAGTCGAAAGGAAAAGCCTAAGGCTAGATCCTAGCACTAACAAGAAGAAGGGAAGACCTCATCGAAAATGAGGTCGACAAATGGACCCCCGATAGGTGTGGTGAGTGACGGAGCACACAGCGCGTATTGGTGTTGACCGAAGCGATCAACAAAACCAACACGAGACGTCAAGTGACAAACTTGGGACGAAGTAGAAAGAATTTCTGTCGGGGAGTATCGGGTATGTTCCCAAGCGGAGATTCTTGAACTCTCGGCGGGGAAAGGAAAAGGAGGTGAATCCCGAAATCACATGACACAGGAGAATTTCGATTTAGATTTTATTTTGTTTTAGATTTAAGTTTTGATGTGTGAGCTTAGATTTCAATTTGGAGTTTGATTTAGATTGAAGTTTGTCGAAATTAATTTGAAGGATTTGATTTGAAATTAAAATTGGAGTTACGAGGTTTTAGATGTAACATCTCCGACCTCGAAAGAAAATTGAATTGATTAGATTGAATCGTTGCGATGAGAAGATATCTCGGAGCAAAGTGGTGTTGGATATAAAATCCTTAACCTTAAGAGTTTGATTTTTTGATGTATTTCATTGCGATAGGGAAATGATCCTAAAGCGATGCGATCTCGGATGTAAAATCCTTAACCCGGGAATTCGATTTGATGTATTTCGGTGCAATAGGGAAAGAATCCTAAAGCGATGCGGTCTTGGATGTAAAATCCTTGACCCAAAATGTTTGAATTTGATGTATTTCGGTGCGATAGGAAAAGAATCCTAAAGCGGTGCGGTCTTGGATGTAAAATCCTCGACCCAAAAGTTTTTGAATTTGATGTATTTCGGTGCTGATAGGAAAAGGATCCTAAAGCGGTGCGGTCTTGGATGTAAAATCCTCGACCCAAAAGTTTGAATTTGATGTATTTCGGTGCGATAGGAAAAGAATCCTAAAGCGAGTGCGGTCTTGGATGTAAAATCCTCGACCCAAAGGTTTGAATTTGATGTATTTCGGTCGATAGGAAAGAATCCTAAAGCGGTGCGGTCTTGGATGTAAAATCCTCGACCCAAAGGTTTGAATTTTGATGTACTTCGGTGCTGATAGGGAAAGAATCCTAAAGCGGTGCGGTCTTGGATGTAAAATCCTCGACCCAAAAGAGTTTGATTTTGATGTATTTCGGTGCTGATAGGAAAAGAATCCTAAAGCGGTGCGGTCTTGGATGTAAAATCCTCGACCCAAAAGGTTTGAATTTTGATGTACTTCGATGCGATAGGGAAAGAATCCTAAAGCGGTGCGGTCTTGGATGTAAAATCCTCGACCCAAAGAGTTTGAATTTTGATGTATTTCGGTGCGATAGGAAAAGGATCCTAAAGCGGTGCGGTCTTGGATGTAAAATCCTCGACCCGAAAGGTTTGAATTTGATGTATTTCGGTGCAATAGGAAAAGGATCCTAAAGCGGTGCGGTCTTGGATGTAAAATCCTCGACCCAAAAGGTTTGAATTTTGATGTATTTCGGTCTGATAGGGAAAGAATCCTAAAGCGAGTGCGATCTTGGATGTAAAATCCTCGACCCAAAAGGTTTGAATTTTGATGTATTTCGGTGCGATAGGAAAAGGATCCTAAAGCGGTGCGGTCTTGGATGTAAAATCCTCGACCCAAAAGGTTTGAATTTTGATGTATTTCGGTCTGATAGGAAAAGAATCCTAAAGCGGTGCGAGTCTTGGATGTAAAATCCTCGACCCAAAGGTTTGAATTTGATATTTGATTCGATGCGGAAGAAATCCTAAATCGATGCGATCTGGGATTGAAGTCCTGACAAGATTTGAATTTGATGTATTTGGAAATTTGGAAGGATCTAGAGTTCGAACTTGGATGTGAAATCCTCGACCAAGAGTTTGAATTTGATGGAGATTTGGTCTGATGGAAAGATTCTAATGCGATGAGATCTTGGATTTGAAATTTGATCGAGATCGAGTTTGAACTTGATTGAGATTTGATTTGAAAGATTGAATTTGAAATTTTGAAATTTGGAAGGATGAGTTTGAACTCGATTGAAATTTGATTTAAGAATTTGATTTGAAATTTGGAAGATCAAGTTTGAAACTTGATCGAGATTGGATTTGGAATTTGATTGAGGATTTGATTTGAAATTTGTAAGGATGGAATTTGATTTTGAAGTTTGGAAGGATGGAATTTGAGATTTGTGTTGATTTCGTTTATCTTTTAATGGTTCAAATTTTATTTTATTGTTTATTTAATGTTCATGTGAACTTGGTGTTTGTCATTTTTCAGATTTTTTTTTTAGAAAGTTTTCTTTTATTCTCTTTTTTTATTTCTTTTCGATTTCTTTGTTCGAAGTTCATTTAACTTTAATGGCGTTTCCTAATCAATTTGCACAAAAGAGGTGAAGGCCGAAAACGTGACATGGTCACTTTCATTCCAATCATGTTGAAAATACATCATACGACTCGATCTGGAATATATTTCATACAATCCATGTAGACTCGAAACGGATTGTGTATGATCTTTGTTGATCCATCGAAAAGAATCATCTGTCGAAAATCCATGTACGAATAGTGAGGTACATGGTCGATAACATCACCTTCCAAGCCATCCTTGGCAAGGATGCCAGTTGGATGTACGTTGGAGGTGTGATATTTCCCATGTAACTCGCGGCTCGTAAGGCGGAGGTTCTCTAGCTGCGGGTGCAGTTGGAAATGGTAAGGTATTTCTTGCGTCGTCCATCCTCACGAAAGTAGCGAGATTCGCTCCACTGGCACCCCGGTATGCGATGCTTTGCGATATACGCTCCGTTACCTTGCGGTATCATGACGGAACCCACAGGTAAAGGTATCTTTGCGGCCCTCGGAACTCACCGGGCCCGCTATCCGGAGGTCGGATCCGAACATGATGTTACACTCATTCGAAAGAGGCCGGTGCAGAAGGTCGACGAAGTCGTGGTGATCAATATGTGGGGGTATGCGGTCACCTCTGTTTGTAGATGTTGATAATGCGGCTATTGGGTATGCAATCTGCTGGCGGTACCCTCCATGTTATCGATCTTTTTACCATTCTCTTGATAGCGATGGCATCGGATCTACTTGCCATGACGGAGTATTCCGGTGGGTTTCCCTTCCTGTCTTCGACGAAGTTGTAGCGACATCCGCATTGTATTGTGATTCTTCCTTTCCACGGCATCCATCTCCGGGGTTCGAGTATGTATTTTCCCTCGGGCGGCTGCTCGGCCCATTCTTTTCGGATCCGGATACAATCCACGATTTCTTGTTGTTCATACTGCGAGAATACGTCGGTGTGTAGCTCGAGGCCTTCAGTATGTTGATTCTTCTTCCTTTAATTCTCTCGAAGTATTCGAAAGTTTTCTTTTCAACATTACGCATCCTCTCCGGCTCGTATTCCGGAATGATGCGGATGGCGAGGCCTTGTGACATATTGTGGGATATATGGTTCAATCCCTTCACGTTCCCTGCATACCTCGGCTCCTCGGGGATGATGCACGTCGGGACATCCCCGGGGTTGCTTCCGCAACAAGGTCATGCACTGCTCGGTGGTTCTATCCGGTGGCGTGGTAGCCTTCTTCCTTCGATCTTACGGAGATCTCCACAGTTCTTTCTGTTATTCTAGGAGCTGGCCTCCTTTCTTCGAGTTCTGGTGAGCCGGTGTCCTTGAAGTGTATGTCTTGGCATTAGCAATTGTCTCGTCGCGTCGGTCCGCGGCTAGTTTTGTTAACATCTTACGGATACGGCGATTCTTATTTCTTCGTTGCGTGGGCGTGAGAGTAGCTCTCCGAACTTCTTGAATCTCGCGGGCGCGGCGGCAGCAAGCTCTGCCCTCCGTTGTAGCGACTACGGACTTCATTTTCTTGTCTTCTTCGGTGTTTGCTTTTCTTTTCTTGTTGTTGGATTGGTGGCTTGGGCCACCCACTTTCATCACTTGTACGTCAGGGCGAGTTCTTCTCGGTTAGCGGGACCCGGTCACTTTCCTCGTCTTGTAGGCTGCTTGGTGCGAAATGCGAGTCGATCTCGATTATCGCTCCATCTTTCACCCTCTTTTCATCGAGTGCGAGGCTTACGCCATTCTTAAAGTTCAAGACCAGACCGCCGATTCGACATTTCCTGCGAAAAGACGAGGAAAAGGATCGGGGGTTGTACTAAGAACAAGAACATTAAGAAAATGTTTATTAAAGATACATTTTTTATTATTCTTATATTTTAACGGGAATGAAGTAGGATAAGATCGGAAAAAGGGACTTTGATTTGGAGAAGAAAACGAGGAAAACTTTATTATCATTTATTTATTTATTTTAGCACATTTTATTATTTTTGGGTTCGGACCCGATCACGAGTAATTACTTCACCGTGTTTCTTAGGGATGAAGAATTCATTCCTTCGAAACATCGGGTAGCGTAATATTTTTTCGAAGTATCGTCCGTTGATCGGAAGCATATGTCGTTCTCCCGGCAATTTACTAGGCTGGTAGGAACCTCACGAGTATCTTTGCTTGACCACGAAACGGTCCTTCCCGAGTGGGTTCAAATTTTCCTCCTATCTTGCGGTGTGCGAGAATAGGTCTCTTGAGAACGAGAACTAAGTCACCAACTTTGAAGGTTCTTGGGCGGACCGGTTTGTCATGGGCTTGAACCATTTTAGCTTGGTATAGTTCTAAGTTCGTTCGCGCTGCAAGTCTTTTCCCTTCCAAGCTTTCTAATTCTTCGAGTCGTAGTCGGCGTTTTCTTCGTCGTGATCTTGTTTGCAATTGCGGTTCGAGTGAAGGAAGGTCGAACCTCACAAAGGTAACACTCGCCTCGGACCCATACACCGGAGCGTAAGGTGTAGCTTGAGTAGGAGTTACGAAGGTTGTCCGGTAGGCCCATAAGGCTTCTAACAATTTCTCGTGCCAATTTCTCTTATTATCGTCCGAGGTTTTCTTTAAGATTTGAACGAGAGTTTTATTAAAAGCCTCGGCGAGGCCGTTTGCTCTTGGGTAGTAAATTGTTGAGTATCGCCGGTCGATTCCGTGTCTCCGACAAAATTGTTGATTTGTGTGCTTCGAATGCGGCCCATTATACGAGATGATCTGCGCGGCACTCCGAAACGGTAGACAACTTGGTTCTTGAAAAGCTCGTAGCACGTGGTGTGCTTTCACTTCTCTAAGTGGAGCGCTTGCCCGCTTGGAAAAGTAACTGCGTAGCCGCAAGAATGAAGCGATGTCCTTTTGAAGATGGTGGTTCTATCGGACCCCTATGTCCGTGCCCCGACATTCGAATGGCCACGACGCAATTGTCGGGTGCGGCACATTTGGAGGTTGGTGTAGAACCACTCCGTGCACTTGGCATTGGTGACGGCTCTTGGCGATTTTCATGCGGTCGGTCATCATCGAGGGCCGGTAGTACCCTAGTCTTTTAATTTTCATCTTCATTTTTGGACCCGGCGGTGAGCGCCACGGAGTCCCGAATGTACCTCTTTAACAATTTCACGGGCCTCGGACCCGCTTAGGCACCTTAGCCACATTTGATCAAAAGACCTTACGTATAATGTGTTGTTTATTAATGCGTAAGACGGAGTTCTTTTCTTGATCGATGGGCCGGCGACCTATCATCTGGTAGTTTTCCGCTTGCGGAGTAGTCTATCGATAGGCTGTCGCCGATCTTCTGTGTTTTCCGTCACTTCTGCATGCTGATTCTTTTTCTTTTGCTTGATTTGTGTATTGTGTACTATGTCGATTTGTGATAGGACTGACGTCAGTGAGCTGACACTTCCATTGATTCATCTTGCAAACGGGCAAATTCTTTTGCGAGACGGGCTAAAGCATCTGCTAAAGCATTCTCTTTTCTAGGAATTTTGTAGATTGTCACATTTGGAATCTGTTCCAACAATTTGTATGGCATCTTGGAAGTATTGTTCGAGTCTTGGCTTTAGAATTTTGTCTTGTCCGGCGATCCGTTGAATGATTAACTGTGAATCCCGTAGATGTTGATGTACGTTATCCCAATTTGAATGGTTAATTCCAATCCCGTTATGAGGGCTTCGTATTACGCTTCGTTGTTTGTACACGGTTCGTCAAGTGGTAGGAGTATCTTAACATCCCCGCTCCGGTGTTATAAAGATTAGCCCGATTCCTGCCTTATCGGGCACTATCACTTGCGATTCTTCGTCTTTGTGTCTTCGAAGATGCTCCGTCGAAATATAATTCCCAACGTCGATCGTCGAGGTCTTCTAGGTTCATTATTTGTTCATGCGGCGGATCGTCATTGAGAGGAGATTCGGCCGGCAAAGGGTGTCTTTGCGAGGAAGTCTGCTAAGACTTGTCCCTTTACGGCACGCGAGAGGCACGAAAGTTATATCGAATTGCGATAATATCATTGACCATCGGCAAGTCTGCCGGAAAGTGTTGGACGAGTCATCGAAGTATTGCGATGGATTAAACTTCGAAATCGAGTTGACCTTATGAGAAAGCATGTAGTGCACGAGCTTTTGAGCGGCGAAGATCGGGGCCAAACAATGCTTTTCGATTGCGGGATACCTTACTTCCGTCGGAAGTAAACGACGGCTTAAGTAGTAAAGAGCATTTTCTTTACCCTCATCATTGACACAGGCTAACGGGGCTCCGAGGAGTCATCTAAAGCCGCGGTGTAAAGTATCGGCGGTCACACGAGGCTCGAGGTCGCTAAGACGGGAGGTGTCATTAAATATTGTTTAATGTCTTCGAAGGCCTTCGGCATTTCTCTTCCCGAAATAAATTTGGCGTCCTTTTTAACTAGTGCTGAGAAAGGTCGACACCTACACGACGGGTTTGAGATAAAGCGTCGAAGATATGCCGACTTCCCTTGAAAAGATCGTAGTTGTTTTAAGGTTTTGGGAGGCGGCATTTCTAAGATAGCTTTAATCTTCTCCGGATCGATTTCAATTCCACGATGTCGGACAACGAATCCTAAGAATTTCCGGAGGTGACGCCGAAGGCGCATTTTAAGGGATTCATCTTAAGGTTAAATTGTCTTAATCGTTCGAAAACAATTCTCGAATCATACGAGTGGTTTTCCTTTACTTTGCTTTTGATGACGACATCGTCCACGTAGCATTCGACTTGATTGTGGATGAGATCATCAAAAATTCTTGTCATTGCTCTTTGGTAGGTTGCTCCTGCGTTCTTCGGTCCGAATGGCATCACTTGTGTAGCAAAATACTCCGATCGGCGTTCGAATGCTTTGTAAGCTTTTCATCTCTCGGAGCCATTTTTATCTGGTTGTATCCGAAGATCCATCCATGAATGAGAATATTTCATGTGTCGAAGCAATATCGATCATCGATTCTGGAATCGGTAGAGGGAATTCATCTTTTGGACATGCCTTGTTTAAATCTGCGAAGTCCACACAAATTCGATCGACCATTCTTCTTTACGGTGGCACCACATTGGCTAACCGGGTCGGGTATTGTTCTTCGCGGACAAATTTAGCGTCTATTAGCTTTTTAACTTCGGTATGACTTGTTGTTCGATTTCTAGACGCATTCTTCGGGACCTTGTCGTCAGGAGCAGTAGGATCCACTCCTAGCTTATGGACTGCAACCTCTGGAGCTAATCCCGGCATTTCATCGTAGCTCCAAGCAAAACAGTCTTTAAATTCCATTAATAACTTGATTATTTCTTCGGCGTCTTCTTTGTTGAGTAAGGAGCTAACAAAGGTAGGTCTAGGCTCTTCGCTAGTACCTAAGTTAACTTCCATTAACTCATCTATTGTGGATTTAATTTCTTCTTCGAATTCGGTGGAGCGTCTCCAATTTGTAAATCTTCGAGTTCGTCCGTAGTTTCCATGCGGTTTTCATTGGACTTGCGAGTGACAACCAAGCAAAATTCGGTATCGTCAGCTGACCCTACGTGTCGAATCCGAGTCCATACTTTGAATTGGGTGGACGACAGGAGTTATTCCATAACTTTTCAAAATGTTGTGATTGGCCTTTTGTCCATTGTCGAGGTAAGAAACCACGTTGAATTAAATTTTGAACGCGGGGAGAGTACCACTCAAAGGTAATTCCATTAATTCGATGAAGTGACATCTTCGAATTGTACATTATTTTCAGTTTTGGAGGAAGAAGCACCACGGTAGAATTTGATCGGCTTTGCACCGTCACTACGTACCTCTTTGACCTCCATACCCTCGATCTTATTAGAATGGATCGGAGTTAGGGTCATAGTATGTACGTAGTGGTTAATCTTCTCGTACATTGATTTGTATTCTTCGTTCTTTTCATCTTCGAGGGGATCTTGTATTGCGGCTTCTTTCGACTTATTGTGCTTTGCTTCTTGCTTGATTTCTTTTTCTTCTTCGGAACTATCATCCCGATCAACATTGATGGTTGGTTTCCTCTGTCCGATTGTCCACAGCGTCTCTACCACGGCCTCGTCCCCGGCCTCGACCTCGGATGCGAGTTGTGGAGAAACCTTCACCATCTCGCCGGAAGGGAGTGGTGAGTGAGCGTTGGACTAGAACTTCGAGTTCTTCGTTGTCTCGAACTTTCTTTGCTTCATTTGTTACGGTATCTCGGGAGAAGATTGTTTTCTTCGGCGGTGCATAATAAGTTGCATCTTCATGGATTCCAATTTCATGTACGGAGAATGGTTGCAAGTCACCTTTGATGCACTTGTTCCCCTCCATCGTAGTACTTGATGCACTTGGTGTAGAGATGATGGTACCATCCTGTTTTCATGTATCCATGGTCGGCCCGATAGAGCGTTGAACGACGTTTCGAATCGATTATGTGAAATTTTGCGGTTGTCTTTGCTAAGTCACCGGTCTTCATCGATAGCGTTATTGACCCGAGGGCTCTTTCTCCTTTACGGTTGAATCCTCTTAATAACATTTTGTCGCGCTTCGAGCTCGCGAGCATCAATTTCCAAGTATGCTTAGTGTTCGAAGACTCATTATATTGATTGATGCTCCTGGATCCACCAAAACTGCGGAGAGCGTAAACTTCCCGATTGTAAGCTGAAATGTACGACGGTCGGTTGTGATCTCGTTGTCCCAAGTAGTAGGTCATTGTCCGTGAAGGTAACACCTCGTTGTTCCTTTAACGAGCAAACCTCATCTAAGGAATCTCCGGCCATTTGAGCTAAGCAAATTTCCGGATCAAGTAAGGCCTTGATCAGAGCTTCCCTCATCTCCTTTGATAAGATGAGAGCATCGTAAATGCTCAGTTTGGCCGGTAGTTTCCTAAGATGGGCTAGCACGTTGTAGTCCACTTTGTTTCCATGTGTCTCGACTTCTTCTCGAACGGGTATTTCTTCTGCTGGGGTTGGTTCTTCTTGAACAACCACCTGCTTTCCTTTGTCTTTTGGACCCATTCTTGGAGGTAGAACTTTTCCACTTCTTAGGTTGACTTCGTAATTTCTTCGAATCTAGTGTTGAGTTTGTCGGTGTCTCCTCCGCGAATCGGAATGAGTGGCTCTTACGGATTATCTTCCAAATGCGAAGGCTCTAACTCTATCGTAAGCGGAGCTCCTCGAAACTCGCGAGATAGAGTCCGTTGCTTGTTGAGCTCTCGTAGCCTCCTTGATGGATGTCTTCTTCGTCATTTTGATCGTCGAGATCTTGTATGATTTGAGAATTGTTGTTGGTATCGAAATCGACGCCCGGATTGTCGCTAGTTACGTAATCGTTAGAAACGATCGAAAACGTAGCCAACGCCATCACCCTTATCATTATATGATCCCACCGAAGTGAGCGAGATAATCATACAAAATCGAGAGGTTCGAGGGATTTCTCCCCAGAATCGAAACAACTATCCTAGGATAGCGACCCCTAGTCCAGCCTTAGGAATCTCGGTCCCCTCTTCTTCGTCGATTTTCTTCTTCTCTTCGATTGTCTCCTGTCGAGGTGGTTCTTCTATCGCAAGTGATAGTACGGCTTAACGGGTCTCGAACTACGAATTGAAGCTCGCACCGAAGCGGTTCGGATGTTGTCTAAAATCTTCTTCGAAGATCTCGTCCGAGCGGTAGTCCATCCATCGTCGGTTGCATAGGGATCTATCGGGATGACGGGATCGGTTGAGATAACATTGACGGAACCTCCTTTACAGGGTTCCTTCATGTACTCCTTCGGGATTGTTATATTTCCTTTCGAAGGTTGTCATTGAGCCAACTTTTAAAGGTAATGCGGTCTTCTATCTTGTGCCCGAGCATCCGATGGTAGGGGCGAAAGTTGGGATCACCTTTCTTGTTGACTTCCTCTGGTCTTTTGGGCTCCGGCGATTGGAAATCTGGAGTTTTCATTAAGCTACGGAACATCTTTGGTACTTGCTTCATTCTTGAACGGATATTCTGCGCTCGAAGCTCCCTCGATGTACGTTGCGGACGAGACGGTTGTTCATCTTGCGGAGACGGCTGATAGGTTGGACCGGGGTTCTTTGGTAATTTTGTTGTGGTTCTTGCGGCCGTTACGGTGGTATTTGCATCGGTTGTTTGCCTTTGTCAGCTGCTGCAACGATCCCGGATTTCTTCTCGAAGGTCTTCACCGAGCTACGCTTGTCCGTCTTGTCGGCAAAACTTAATTGCTTCGCCTCTTCTTGCAAGCTTCGGCCTTGCTTAACGGCTTCTCAAAAGTCTTAATAGTGAATCCCTTGAGGAGAAGTGCTATCGGGCCGTGAATGCTTTTAAGCAAGATGCCGAGTCGCATGTTGTTCTTGCGAGTTGTGGTTCACACTTCATACTTAAATTTCTCCATCGAAGTATGTAATCCACTAGAGTTTCATTCGGCCTTTGTTTCTCTACCACTAAATCACCTATAGTGATGTGGTGTCGAGCTCCGACAAATCGCTTAATGAAGAGGCTCTCTAGCTGCGAGAATGTCTTCAGCGAACCGTTGGGTAATTACGCATACCGGTCGAAGGCGATTCACGACGGCTGGCTAACGAGCTGTCGGAAGAGTAGCGCATCGCTCCCGCCCGGCATTGCAACAAGCGGCACGAAAGTGTGCAACATGCTTGTCGGGGGTTCCCGGTTCCATCGAAGGTCTTAAACGAGAGGTGGTACGAAGCCCTTCGGGTATTGGACGGCGTCGAATTCTTCCGGGTAAGGTCTGCCGTCCAGAATAGATGTCCCGTTCTTCGATTGTGCTAGGGCTTCTCGCACTCTGCTGCTCTGCCAAGTTCTTGATATCCTTTTCGGGGATCATACTTTGTGTTGTATCCTTTTCGATTGGTCATCCCCATTGACGGATGTAATCTCCTTCCCTCCGTCTACGATGTGAATGACTTACGGGGGTGTCTCTCTATGTGGTTGTACTTGACTTTGGAGAGTGGCCGGAGCTATGGCCATCTCTTCCATCCTCTTCGCCATTTGAGCGATCGTGTCGTCCTTTTCCTGGTTGTCTCTTCATCGGTTCGGCTCCTCTCTTCTGCGAGTTGCGGGAGCACCTTGAGAAGATGATGAAGCTCGTGTCTCAACCATGTTGATTTCGCATATTCGTTGTCCATGAATTCCGATGAGTCGATCTCATCTCCGAACTTTTCTTCTCTTTCTTTTGCCAGCCGTCGGATGTCGGTTCTCGGCTTTTCCATGGCATCTTCTAGCGGAGCTTTCGTGTATCTTTGTGGTTGTCATGCGATGGTTGCGGGTCCTTTTTCACGAGTCCCCTTCATCGCGGTAGCGCTTTCTTCGGATTCGAAGCCTCCTGGCGAGACTTTCTCTCTCGGGGCTGCTGTTTCGATCTCGGCTTGCCCGTAGTGGGACGCCACACCATCCTTCTAGCGACGGAAGGTCTAGGACCGGATGGTGCATTCGGCCAAATGCTTTGGAAGGTGGTATCCTCCCTAGTCCGTAATCACGATACTACGACGGGCGGGCTAGCCTTCATTCTCTTGCTTGGCTTTTCTATCATGACGGCGGGTTCTACTCGGGGCCCGAGACGGGATTTGGCCGGCACCGCCCTATCCTTCGTAGAATTTCCGACACGGGGCGATTTTCCTTCCTTGCTAGCTTTTCACCAAAGTTTGCGGTCGAGCGAAACGGCGTAGTTACTAGTTCTTTTCTTGCGAGCTATCGTTGTAGTATGCGGGTCGTGGTAATGTGGCGACAATCTTGCGAACATTCTCCTCGTCCTCTGCGGCGGAGAGGATGGAACACTACTTCCTCCCAAAAGTGGTATGTAGTCGGGCGGTGGTGTATATTCCGGTAGCGGTGTATATTCGGCAACTGCGGAATTTCCTCCGGGAAGGCGATCTCGGCGGCTACGGCTTCCACGGCGATCCTTCTATTTCTATTTCTTCTTTGGGTCTTTGTCGGCGACGGAATCTTCGAGCTGGACCCGATTTCGAAGACGAGATGGTCTTACGGGAAGATCCAGTACCCTCCGCGGTAACGGGTTTATCATAGTTACGGATTCCTTTCCCCTTTGATTTGGCGAGAAGTCGGGGTAGGTGCGAAACAACTAGACCGGTGGGGGTAGTGAGAACGGTCCTCTGCGGACGGCGGTACTCCTCCTAGTCGGGACCCTTTGCGGGGGAGGAAACTCTTGGGTCGACCTGAGGTTGAACTCGAGCGGTGGTTCCTCGGCTTCGGATACCTTGTTTGTCGGTGCAAAGAGGGAGACGTCGGTGACCTTGACGTTCGTGTTTTCGAATCCTCGTCCGAATCGGATGACTCCATTGTCGGGCAGCTCATCCTTATAGACGGCGAAGTCCGGTCCGTTGGTGAAGGAGAAAATCGGTTTCGGGGCTTCCATTTCGCGAGGTAGACTACGGTTGTCGGTCCGAGTTATGCTTCTTTTCTTCGGGACGAAAAGAAAGGAATTGAAAAGAGTCGAACTCATTCTTTGTTCATGTATTTATAAAAAAGAATCATTTGTTAAAAGAATCACTTATTAGAGGGTTTGTTTATTTAGAACGGAATGTTCGAAGGTGTAGAGAAGGTAAGGAATCCGATTCGAAAGGAAAAGAAAGTCTTAAGCCGGACTTCCGACTCGAAGGATCACTCCTAAACTAACACTATCGGGGGTCCACCCCACCTCGAAATGAGGTAAAAGGATCTCGGAACCTCTCTGTTTAGGGGTGTCTAAACAGTGGCTCCTAAATCCGAGAGAATGTTGGCTATACTTGTTCGAAGATAGAAATGAACATAGTATTCCAACGGAAAGAAGGGTAGTTTGATCCATTAGGGACATGGATACACTACCGATTTTTGAAAGCAGAATTATTTGATTATAATGGAGAGAGGAATTATCCCCAGCGGAGTCGCCAGAAATATGTCGGCACTATTTTTAGGTTGTATTGTATTTTAAAAGGGGAGGTCGCCTAACAGAAGTTGTCGGCGAATTTAAATTTTAAATTTGATTTAAATATATATATAATTTAGAAAGTAGTATTTGGCTTTGAAAATAATTTTTAAATTTGAAAGTTTTAAGATATGAGATTAAACCGATCTCACATCCCAAATAGTTTATATAAACGAGCACCGCACCATGAAATCGTGTATCTATCCACTAAGGATGGACACACTGCTTGATGGTGGGGCTTGATCAAATAAACTAGAAGTTTTGTGACATCCGTTTGGTGCGCGAACCAATTTTATAAGCCGACAAATTCCCACGCTTAATATGAAAGTATTAAACGGGGTTTATATTACACAGGTTCTTTAAATTCCCTATAAGGGCAAGCCCACATAGTTAATTACATCTTAAGTGACGGGAATCACCTAAGAAAACTCTCGATAATAACCAATAATTCTGCTCTCAAGAATTTGAAGTTTAAGGTTTTCGAAGATTGAATTTTGGAATTTCGATAGGGAATGGATCAAATTTTGGAACATTTTGTTTTGTGAATCCAAAGGAAGAGAGGTAGGAGAAATTACTGATTCGAAGTGAACTTCGGTAATTTCCCGACTATCCTATTGTTTGGCTTGAATTTAGGAAAGTCCTAATGTTTATTTAGTATTTCGATCTTGCCAATTTTAATTAATTAGGACTTATATTTGTATGATAAAATCAAACAAATAGCTTCAGAAGATGTGAGGGTTTATTGTCGTATCGGACGACTACCTCGGAATCCTAAGACCGGTTAGGGCTTAATTTGCAATGCGAAATGCCTAACGAAGAGTTGAGGATTTATGTTGCACTAGAGCGAAGCTACCTCGAAGTCCTATGGCTTGGTTATTTAATTCTAGAAAAGTTTCTGCTGAAGTAGGTTCGAGTTTTGCTTGACGACGATGGCCGTGCTTGCCTACCATGCTCCAAGTTCCTTGTTGTTGCAGAGGTTTAGTTTTAGAAATCATAAATCAGGAGTTGAGAAAAGTGTTTTGGTTTAGAGAAGTCTTAATTTCCAAGTGTTTTTTTTTATTTTGATTAAAACAAATCTTAAAGTTGATTATAACGACACCGGTTAAGATCCGCGGTTCCATCCTTCGGCATCATTATTTTTATCGGATTCACTTAGTCCGGATGAATTTGCTAAACTCAGTTGAATGAGTTCCACACTTTCATTTAGGCCGTGGGAAATCCAGTTAGCAACACGTAGGTTACATCATCAGAGGTATTCCGATCATCCGACGGGACGTTTTAATTTAGTTGTAATTGTAGTTTTGTGTTACGTTTGTGATTAAATTTTGAGTTGTTTTATATTTTGAAATGTTGTGGCGGTGAATTTTATCTTGCAATGACTTTTAACTTAATTTGGTTTCGGTTTTAGGGTCTATCCTAAAGGTGTGGGTTTTCATGCAAGCTGTTGTTTTATCATGCGAGAAAAATAAAGTACGATACGGTTAAATAAATTGCGATAATGTAAATTGTTTGGAAAATAAATTGCGGGAAAGCAAATTGCGATAATACAAATGCGTACACGGAGGGTCTTCCCGTCATCCAAGTTGCACTTAAAACACAATTAGCATACTTAAGCAAGTTCCTAGGTAAGGCTAAGGGAAAGGTTATGGTTTTCTACCAAATTCCCAATCCTATGGCTAGTCATTTCCTATGACGTCTGAGGTTCTTTGTGTTTTGGTTTGAGGACGATTTTCTTCATCGAAGAATAATCGAATTCGATTGTTCTTATAAATGTCCTATCATATTGAGGAAGTGCTTAAGAAGGATCTTAAACATCTTTTCGATATTTTTAGGATTGTTTTAAGTCGAAATGAATTTAATTATATAAATGAATCGATCGTCGAGGTTTTTAAGTTTTGTTAACTTGCTCGAGTGAACTAGGACATTTGAATATCCTATGAGTGAAGTGACACTTCATTTAATGTTTTATTTAGGAGTTATAATAACTAAAGCTTTCAAGGGTAGATTAGTATTCGAATGATTTGGTTTAAGTTAAAGAGTTTAAATTTGGAATAGTGTTGAAGTTGCTTTAAATTTATTTTCTTTTGTTTTAGGTGATGTTATATTTAATTCAATTTAATTTAATTTTAATTGAGTTTTAATTTAATTTAATTTGATTGAGTTTGATTTAATTTGATTTGATGTTTAATTAATTTGATTTGATTTAATTTTAATTTGATTATTTAATTTAATTTAATTCAATTATTTAATTTAATTTATTTAATTTAATTTAATTTGATTTAATTCAATTTTATTTAATTAATTTAATTTATTTAATTTAATTTAATTTAATTTAATTTAATTTAATTTAATTTAATTTTTAATTTAATTTAATTGTTAATTTAATTTGATTTAACTTAATTTAATTTTTAATTTTAATTGAAATTTTAAAAGAGTTTAATAATTCAATTAAGTCTTTTAATGTTTCAAATTTGAGTTATCATTTTAATTAAGAGTTGAATATTAATGAGATAATTAATTTAGGGACTTTTTAAATTAAAGAATAAATCTCTTCCTAATAAATATCCCTTATTTTAATAATTCCGATTTATTATTCCTCCAAATTTAATCTATTATTTAATTAAAGTTTAATCATTTTAAAATTATTTAATGGGTTTCTACCCTTTAATTATTTAAATTTCAATCATCCAAATCAGATTAAGATTAAATGTGTTACTTGTTGATTTTTTATTAAACCTAAAGTTTTAATTAAGGGTTGAAAGTTTAATTACCATTTTACCCTTTAAGCTTAATAATTTCATAACTCACTAAATTGAACCCAAATGAACTTGAAATTTTTATGTGACTTCACTCATATGTCAATAAAGACATGAGAGGAGAAAATGTGATTTTTACTGTATTTAATTTATTTATATAATTATTTTTGGTGGAAAATAGAGATTTTCAAGGAAAATTTAATAATATGACCAAGGGAAAGTTTCTGTCCTTAAGAAAATTAGGGGACATTCCTAATGACCAGAGAAGCACTTGGACCAATTTTGGTGATTTTTTGAATTATATTATTTTTATTATAATTATTTTGAGTTTTGGAGTGTTAATTAATTTAAAAATAAAATAAATGTTGAAAAATGGATTTTATATTTTTCAAAAATCTCTCTGATATCAAGGAAACCAGAGAAGCAAATTTTGCAATTTTCTGATTTTTCTATGATTTATTGTAATTATTTTAGTGAAAATGCTAGAAAATACATTTTTTTTAATTTTAAAATTACCCTAGGGCTTTAAAATTTAATATCTCACTAAATAGACTTAGGAAAAATATGGGGTTTGTTCCTAAGTGATTAAAATTCAAAATATGACATTTTGGTGAATTTTATTATTTTTGTGATTTTTATTATTTTTTAATTATTAAAATATTAAAATATTATTAAAAATCAACTTTTTTAGAAAATTGAAATTTTAATTTTCCTAGGTTTCCCTAATATCAGAGAGGCTCCAAAACCAATTTGGTGAATTTTTGAAAAGTATTTTAAAAGTTATGAATTTTTAAAATTTAAAATGGCTAAGTGGCTTAATCAACCCGATTAGTGGGGCTAACCAAGTCCGATTGACCTCGAATTTTTATGATGGATTCCTCTGATCCTAAAGGTCGGTGGAGAATTGATTTCAAGTCAATTTGATGCACTGGTTAATTCTAATTAATTAAAGACCTATTTTGGGTGTTTAAGCCAATTAGGGTTGTTTTACATGAACTAAGTCAAAACCTATTTTTCCTAGGGTTCTCTGGTCATAAGGAACATCACCAAATTTTCCTAGAATTTATTTCACAACATGCTATTTTTGGAATTAAAATACTCAAAACGGCAACATGCATTTGAAAAATAAATAACTTTTCACGAGAGATGGCCTCGACCTTGGAAAATTCGGGGAATGTTCCCAAGTTCAGAGGCTTCAAAACCCTATGGTCTCATGCCATGGTGAATTGTATACATGCATGGAGAATTAAATGTATGCGAGAGAGTAAATAAATTATAAAAAATAAAATACTTGATGAAATTAAATGATTTCTTTTCCACATTATTCTCCTCTGTTCACTTGAGCAAGAGGGTATTTTTATTTTATTTTTGTGATTTTTCTACACAAAGATATGGATTTTTAAAGTTTCGATATTTAATAAATACATTAAATACCCTATTTATCTACTTATCCACGCGGCGCCGGCGAAACATCGGCGGCTCCGAAGGGGTACGTGTCGCGCTGCGATTGGGCGCCGCCATGCGAGTCATCCGTCCGGGCCCCGCGGTTCTCGCACCGTTTCTGGTCCGACGCCATACGAGCCGTTCGTCCGCGCGTGTATCGAATGGACGGCATCCGTTCATCGTCCCCGAGTGTTCTCGCCGAGAGCGCGTCCACACTAAATCACTAAGATCTCACTCGATTCTCGATGGATTTTTACGTTCTTATACTCTATGGATTCGTCTTGAAGAGACGAACACATCTATACGGCTAACATGCATTGAAACTAAGGCATTTGAAATGAAGAATCTCCGAAGCTCGGGATGGAGAGTTAGCTCATACCTTGGCTCGGAGAAGGGTGGCTTCGATCGAGAGTTGTTGCACCTTCGATTGGGTCCCGGCAAGCTCCGGATGAAGTCTCCTGGTGCAGGGAATTGTACGGATATGATTTCGACCAAGCCCGATCCACAAAGCTTGGAGGCTAGAGTAGCTTGGGTGGCTTCGGAGATGGGGCTTTCTTTGGTGGACACCTTCCCTTGGTACGAGTGAAGGTGTAGAGCCAATCGATTTGAGAATTGGCTCGCTTGTGGAGAAGTGTCCTGGTTTTGGGTGGAATTTCGGCTACGAAATTGAGCTTACGAGAGGAGAAATGGCAGGGGGATCTCACTTTGGGGATCAAGTGTTCTAAGAGTGGAGAAGGGTGCGGAACAATTTTGGCGAGTTTTGGCAAGGTTTGTGCTTAGCTCTCCCCATGGCCGAGAGGGGTGGAGTTTAAATAGGAGAGGGTGGAGGGCCTCTCGGGGGGAGTTGAGGCATGGGATCGGTTGCTACTGGTGAGGAGAAGAACGGCCATGGTGACCATTGGGCATGGGGCGACTCGGCGAGTGAGAATTTCGATGTTGGGCTCACATGATGAGCTCTCGGGCGTGGTGTTTTCCGGCGGTCCGGGCGGGCGGCCGGCGGGCATGGGTCACCATCTTGGCCGGGTGAGGTCGGGGCTGGGCTATAGTGTAGGCGATTGAGGCTTGGACATGTGTAAAGTAGTTTGGATTTAAATGGAATGGGGAGAAGGCTCACTTTGGCTTGGTATTGGGTCGACCCATTGGTTTGGGCTTGGGTGCACCTCCCCATGGCTCGATCTTGGTGAGAGAGATCATTTAGGTCGGCTTAGAAGGAGTGGTGATGTCTCTTATCCATGAATGAGGTGGACTAAATCATGGTTTAGTGTGAGACATGATTAAGGTAAAATGACTTTTAAGAGATGGTTTAAGAAAGAACCTCCTCCTTCTTGCCATTAATGGACATAGTCACATGTCAAAGCTTTCATGGCTTCATATGGCTTGTGAATGGCTCGTCCTTGGCTTCATTTGGCTTGGGAAAAGGTTTGATCTGATTTCATGAAAATGGGTTTTAAGAAATTTTGGACGTTTTGATGGGTAATTTGACATGTGGCTTGATTTGGAATAGTTTAATTGATGAATTTTGGAACTTAGGTAGTGGATTTTGATTAAGTGGATGACAAATGGAGAGTGTCATGTGGGCTTTAGGATAGATTTGGGCTTTTAGAATGTAGTGAAGATGGGTTTTTAAGAAAGTTTAAGGGAAGTGGGCTTTTAAGTTTTAGGATGGGCATTCATGGATAGGAATTTTGTGAAGAACTTTGGGTCAAATAGTTGTTGGTAATTGGTTTAGGGATGTTTCATGAAGGGCTTGGAATCAGATTTGATGTGATTTGGAGTTGAATTGGTTTGAATTTGGGTTTATTTGGTAAGTGGGCCTATGTAGGTCAAGTGGGCTAAATTGGGCAATGTTGGGCTAGGGTTGAAATTGATGTAAAATAAATGTTGAGAAATGTTTATGGGAGTGTTTCAAAGAGGTTTTGGCTTTGGTTGGGTTTTGATTTTGAGGTTTGGGCCTATTTGGGTTAGGTTTGGGTTTAGGTCGAAATTGGGCTTTTTGATTTTGGGTTGAATTTGAGTGGGGTTTGGGTCAAAATCTTGGGCAAATCATGTTAGTGTTTTGTTTATGGGGATGTTAAGGGAGGTTTAGAAAAGATTTGGGGTTAATTGGAGTTGAATTGGGTTAGTTTGGGCTAAGTTTGGGTCATGGGTCCAAATTTGGGCTTTAAGGCCCAAAGTGAAATTGGATCCAAATGTCAATCAAATTGGACTTGGATTTGGTCTAAATTGGTATTGGGGATGTTGAATTGAAGTTTAGAATTGAATTGGACCAGAATTTGGGTCAATTGGATAGGTTTGGTTTAACATTGGAGTCTACTTTGGGTTAAAATGGGTCGATTTGGGGGTTTTGACAAAAGTAGGGTAAATTGACAAAATTGGCCCATGGTGTAGTTGGACAAAATGAAATTGGGAATATTTAGGATTTTCTGGAATTTTCTGGGAATTTTCTGAATTTTTGGATTTTTAGGCCAGAAGGGTATTTTGGGTATTTGGAGGGTATTGGGGGGTATTTTTGGAATCTTTGGTATTTTTGGGTATGGATGATCAATTTGAGTGATGTGGAGATGTTTGGGATTGATTTTGGAAAATTTTGGGTAATTTGGAAATTTTGCGAAAATTTGGGTAATTTGAGGGTTTTGGGTAGGTTTAGTAGGTGTAGGGTCTCGGGGGTCAAAAATTGAAAATTTGGGAAATTGAAGATTGGGTGGATGTAAGTGGAAAGAAGTCATTTTGGTTGAGCCATGAAGCCATTTCAAGCCCATATGAGCCATGAAAGGACTCATTTGAGGCATTCATTATGTTGTTCCTAACCCTCTTAGCGAGGGCTTAGGGGTTAAGGACCATCCATGTGAATCACCCACATGAGTCGGGAGGTTAAGTTGGGTATGGGTGTGGTTTTAGGAAGTGTGTGGAAATGTAGTGTGTAAGTGTAGTGTAAGTCGGCCCCTCACCGGACCGGGCCACCCGAGGCGGTCCTAAGGCGAAGAGTCCTATAGGAACTCATCTTTTAAACTTCCGCATTTGATTTCGACCCTCTAGGTGATTAGGGGTCTATAGTCGAGTTTGTGGAGTTTGCGGGGAGTTTAGAAGTGGTTTGAATTTCTAAAAGGCGGGTCCCAATTCTAGTCCTCTAAGATAGTCGAAAGGAAAAGCCTAAGGCTAGATCCTAAGCACTAACAGAAGAAGGGAAGACCTCATCGAAAATGAGGTCGACAAATGGACCCCGATAGGTGTGGTGAGTCGACGGAGCACACCGCGCGTATTGGTGTTGACCGAGCGATCAACAAAACCAACACAAACGTCCAGTGACAAACTTAGGACAAAGCGAAAGAATTTCGTTGGGGAGTATCGAGTATGTTCTGCAGCCGGAGATACTCGAACTCTCGGCGGGGAAAGGAAAAGGAGGTGAATCCCAAATCACATGACACAGGAGAATTTCGATTTAGATTTTATTTTGTTTCAATTTAAGTTTTGATGTGTGAGCTTAGATTTTAGTTTGGAATTTCAATTTAGATTGAAGTTTTGTCGAAATTAATTTGAGGGATTTGATTTGAAATTAAAATTGGAGTTACGAGGTTTTAGATGTAACATCTCCGACCTCGAAAGAAAATTGAATTGATTAGATTGAATCGTTGCAATGAGAAGATATCTCGGAGCAAAGTGGTGTTGGATATAAAATCCTTAACCTTAAGAGTTTGATTTTGATGTATTTCATTGCGATAGGGAAATGATCCTAAAGCGATACGATCTCGGATGTAAAATCCTTAACCCAGGGAATTCGATTTGATGTATTTCGGTGCAATAGGGAAAGAATCCTAAAGCGGTGCGGTCTTGGATGTAAAATCCTTGACCCGAAAATGTTTGAATTTGATGTATTTCGGTGCGATAGGAAAAGAATCCTAAAGCGGTGCGGTCTTGGATGTAAAATCCTCGACCCAAAAGTTTTGAATTTGATGTATTTCGGTGCGATAGGAAAAGGATCCTAAAGCGATGCGGTCTTGGATGTAAAATCCTTGACCCAAAAGTTTTGAATTTGATGTATTTCGGTGCAATAGGAAAAGAATCCTGAAGCGAGTGCGATCTTGGATGTAAAATCCTCGACCCGAAAGTTTTGAATTTGATGTATTTCGGTGCGATAGGAAAAGAATCCTAAAAGCGGTGCGATCTTGGATGTAAAATCCTCGACCCAAAAGGTTTGAATTTGATGTATTTCGGTGCGATAGGAAAAGGATCCTAAAGCGAGTGCGGTCTTGGATGTAAAATCCTCGACCCAAAAGTTTGAATTTTGATGTATTTCGGTACGATAGGGAAAGAATCCTAAAGCGATGCAGGTCTTGGATGTAAAATCCTCGACCCAAAGGTTTGAATTTTGATGTACTATCGGTCGATAGGAAAGAATCCTAAAGCGGTGCGGTCTTGGATGTAAAATCCTCGACCCGAAAAGTTTGAATTTGATGTATTTCGGTCTGATAGGAAAAGAATCCTAAAGCGAGTGCGATCTTGGATGTAAAATCCTCGACCCAAAAGGTTTGAATTTGATGTATTTCGGTCTGATAGGAAAAGAATCCTAAAGCGATGCAGTCTTGGATGTAAAATCCTCGACCCAAAAGGTTTGAATTTTGATGTATTTCAGTGCAATAGGAAAAGGATCCTAAAGCAGTGCAGTCTTGGATGTAAAATCCTCGACCCAAAAGAGTTTGAATTTGATGGAGACTTGAAGCCTGGAAAGATTGAATTCGGAATTTTGGAAATTTGGAAGGATGAGTTTGAACTCGATTGAAATTTGATTTAAGATTTGATTTGAAATTTGGAAGATCAAGTTTGAAACTTGATCGAGATTGGATTTGGAATTTGATTGAGGATTTGATTTGAAATTTGTAAGGATGGAATTTGATTTTGAAGTTTGGAAGGATGGAATTTGAGATTTGTGTTGATTTCGTTTATCTTTTAATGGTTGAATTTTATTTTATTGTTTATTTAATGTTCATGTGAACTTGGTGTTTGTCATTTTTAGATTTTTTTTTAGAAAGTTTTCTTTTATTCTCTTTTTTTTATTTCTTTTCGTTCTTTGTTCGAAGTTCATTTAACTTTAATGGCGTTTCCTAATCAATTTGCACAAAAGAGGTGAAGGCCGAAAACGTGACATGGTCACTTTCATTCCAATCATGTTGAAAATACATCATACAACTCGATGCTGGAATATATTTCATACAATCCATGTAGACTCAAAACGGATTTGTGTATGATCTTTGTTGATCCATCAAAAGAATCATCTGTCAAAAATCCATGTACGAATAGTGAGGTACATGGTCGATAACATCACCTTCCAAGCCATCCTTGGCAAGGATCTGCATTTGGATGTACGTTGGAGGTGTGATATTTCCCATGTAACTCACGGCTCGTAAGGCCGGAGGTTCTCTAGCTGCGGGTACGGTTGGAAATGGTAAGGTATCTTCTTGTCGTCCATCCTCACGAAAGTGGCGAGATTCGCTCCATTGGCACCCTGGTATGCGATGCTTTGCGATATACGCTCAGTTACCTTGCGGTATCATGACGGAACCCACGGTAAAGGTATCTTCTGCGGCCCTCGGAACTCACCGGGCCGCTATCCGGAGGTCGGATCCGAACATGATGTTACACTCATTCGAGAAAGAGGCCAGTGCGAAGGTCGACGAAGTCGTGGTGATCGATATGTGGGGGTATGCGGTCACCTTTGTTTGTAGATGTTGATAATGCGAGCTATTGGGTATGCAATCTGCGGCGGTACCCTCCATGTTATCAATCTTTTTACCATTCTCTTGATAGCGATGGCATCGGATCTACTTGCCCATGACGGAGTATTCCGGTGGGTTTCCCTTCTGTCTTCGGCGAAGTTGTAGCGGCATCCGCATTGTATTGTGATTCTTCCTTTCCACGGCATCCATCTCGGGGTTCGAGTATGTATTTTCCCTCGGGCGGCTGCTCGGCCCATTCTTTTCGGATCCGGATACAATCCACGATTTCTTTGTTGTTCATACTGCGAGAATACGTCGGTGTGTAGCTCGAGGCCTTCAGTATGTTGATTCTTCTTCCTTTAATTCTCTCGAAGTATTCGAAAGTTTTCTTTTCAACATTCGCATCCTCTCCGGCTCGTATTCGGAATGATGCTGCAGATGGCGAGGCCTTGTGACATATTGTGGGATATATGGTTCGATCCCTTCACGTTCCCACGCATACCTCGGCTCCTCGGGGATGATGCACGTCGGGACATCCCCGGGGTTGCTACGCAACAAGGTCATGCAGCTTGCTTGGTGGTTCTATCCGGTGGCGTGGTAGCCTTCTTCCTTCGATCTTCCGGAGATCTCCACAGTTCTTTCTGTTATTCTAGGAGTCGGCCTCCTTTCTTCGGGTTCTGGTGAGCAGGTGTCCTTGAAGTGTATGTGCTTTGGCATTAGCGATTGTCTCGTCGCGGCTGGTCGCGGCTAGTTTTGTTAACATCTTACGGATACGGCGATTCTTATTTCTTCGTTGCGTGGTTGTGAGAGTAGCTCTCCGAACTTCTTGAATCTCTGCGGGCGCGGCGGCGGCAAGCACTGCCCCTCCCGTTGCTAGCGACTACGGACTTCATTTTCTTGTCTTCTTCGGTGTTTGCTTTTCTTTTCTTGTTGTTGGATTGGTGGCTTGGGCCACCCACTTTCATCAGCATGTCGTCAGGGCGAGTTCTTCTCGGTTAGCGGGACCCGGTCACTTTCCTCGTCTTGTAGGCTGCTGGTGCGAAATGCGAGTCGATCTCGATTATCGCTCCATCTTTCACCCTCTTTTCATCGAGTGCGAGGCTTACGCCATTCTTAAAGTTCGAGACCAACCGCCGGTTCGACATTTCCACTGCGAAAAGACGAGGAAAAGGATCGGGGGTTGTACTAAGAACAAGAACATTAAGAAAATGTTTATTAAAGATACATTTTTTATTATTCTTATATTTTAACGGGGAATGAAGTAGGATAAGATCGGAAAAGGGACTTTGATTTGGAGAAGAAAACGAGGAAAACTTTATTATCATTTATTTATTTATTTTAGCACATTTTATTATTTTTGGGTTCGGACCCAATCACGAGTAATTACTTCACCCGTGTTTCTTAGGGATGAAGAATTCATTCCTTCGAAACATCGGGTAGCGTAATATTTTTTCAAGTATCGTCCGTTGATCGGAAGCATATGTCGTTCTCCACGGCGATTTACTAGGCTGGTAGGAACCTCCACGAGTATCTTGCTTGACCATGAACGGTCCTTCCCGAGTGGGTTCAAATTTTCCTCCTATCTTGCGGTGTGCGAGAATAGGTCTCTTGAGAACGAGAACTAAGTCACCAACTTTGAAGGTTCTTGGGCGGACCGGTTTGTCATGGGCTTGAACCATTTTAGCTTGGTATAGTTCTAAATTCTGTTGCGGCTGCAAGTCTTTTCCCTTCCGAGCTTTCTAATTCTTCGAGTCGTAGTACGGCGTTTTCTTCGTCGTGATCTTGTTTGCAGCTGCGATTACGAGTGAAGGAAGGCCGAACCTCTAAAGGTAACTCTTGCCTCGGACCCATACACCGGAGCGTAAGGTGTAGCTTGAGTAGGAGTTACGAAGGTTGTCCAGGTAGGCCCATAAGGCTTCTAACAATTTCTCGTGCCGATTTCTCTTATTATCGTCCGAGGTTTTCTTTAAGATTTGAACGAGAGTTTTATTAAAAGCCTCGGCGAGGTCGTTTGCTCTTGGGTAGTAAATTGTTGAGTATCGCCGGTCGATTCCGTGTCTCACGACAAAATTGTTGATTTGTGTGCTTCGAATGCTGACCCAGTTATACGAGATGATCTGCGCGGCACTCCGAAACGGTAGACAACTTGGTTCTTGAAAAGCTGCAGCACGTGGTGTGCTTTCACTTCTCTAAGTGGAGCCGTACGCCGCTTGGAAAAGTAATCTGTAGCCGCAAGAATGAAGCGATGTCCTTTTGAAGATGGTGGTTCTATCGGACCCACTATATACGTGCCCGACATTCGAATGGCCACGACGCAATTGTCGGGTGCGGCACATTTGGAGGTTGGTGTAGAACCACTCCGTGCACTTGGCATTGGTGACGGCTCTTGGCGATTTTCATGCGGTCGGTCATCATCGAGGGCCGGTAGTACCCTAGTCTTTTAATTTTCATCTTCATTTTTGGACCCGTGGTGAGCGCCACGAGTCTGAATGTACCTCTTTAACAATTTCACGGGCCTCGGACCCGCTTAGGCACCTTAGCCGCATTTGATCGAAAAGACCTTCGTATAATGTGTTGTTTATTAATGCGTAAGACGAGTTCTTTTCTTGATACGATGGGCCGGCGACCTATCATCCGGTAGTTTTCACCTTTGCGGAGTAGTCTATCGATGGTCATCGCCTTGATCTTGCATGTTTTTACATCACTCTTGCTAGTTGATTCTTTTTCTTTTCTTGATTTGTGTATTGTGTACATGTCGGCTGTGATAGGACACGACGTCAGTGAGCGACACTTCCAGCGATTCATCTTGCAAACAGGCAAATTCTTTTGCGAGACGGGCTAAAGCATCTGCTTAAAGCATTCTCTTTTCTAGGAATTTTGTAGATTGTCACATTTGGAATGCGTTCAGCAATGTTGTATGGCATCTTGGAAGTATTGTTCGAGTCTTGGCTTTAGAATTACTGTCTTGTCCAGTGATACGTTGAATGATTAGCTTGTGAATCCCGTAGATGTTGATGTCTGTTATCCCCGTTTGAATGGTTAATTCCAATCCCGTTATGAGGGCTTCGTATTACGCCGTTGTTTGTACACGGTTACGTCGAGTGGTAGGAGTATCTTAACATCCCCGCTCCGGTGTTATAAAGATTAGCCGATTCATGCCTTACGGGCACTATCACTTGCGATTCTTCGTCTTTGTGTGCTTGAAGATGCTCCGTCGAAATATAATTCCCAACGTCGATCGTCGAGGTCTTCTAGGTTCATTATTTGTTCATCGGCGGATCGTCGTTGAGAGGAGATTCGGCGGCAAAGGGTGTCTTTGCGAGGAAGTCTGCTAAGACTTGTCCCTTTACGGCACGCGAGAGGCACGAAAGTTATATCGAATTGCAATAATATCATTGACCATACGGCAAGTCTGTCGGAAAGTGTTGGACGAGTCATCGAGTATTGCGATGGATTAAACTTCGAAATCGAGTTGACCTTATGAGAAAGCATGTAGTGCTGAGCTTTTGAGCGGCGAAGATCGGGGCCAAACAATGCTTTTCGATTGCGGGATACCTTACTTCCGTCGGAAGTAAACGACGGCTTAAGTAGTAAAGAGCATTTTCTTTACCCTCATCATTGACACAGGCTAACGGGGCTCGAGAGAGTCATCTAAAGCCGCGGTGTAAAGTATCGACGGTCTACCCGAGGCCGAGGGCTGCTAAGACGAGGAGGTGTCATTAAATATTGTTTAATGTCTTCGAAGGCCTTACGGCATTTCTCTTCCCGAATAAATTTGGCGTCCTTTTTAACTAGTGTCGAGAAAGGTCGACACCTACTGACGGGTTTGAGATAAAGCGTCGAAGATATGCCGACTTCCCTTGAAAAGATCGTAGTTGTTTTAAGGTTTTGGGAGGCGGCATTTCTAAGATAGCTTTAATCTTCTCCGGATCGATTTCAATTCCACGATGTCGGACAACGAATCCTAAGAATTTCCGGAGGTGACGCCGAAGGCGCATTTTAAGGGATTCATCTTAAGGTTAAATTGTCTTAATCGTTCGAAAACAATTCTCGAATCATACGAGTGGTTTTCCTTTACTTTGCTTTTGATGACGACATCGTCCACGTAGCATTCGACTTGATTGTGGATGAGATCATCAAAAATTCTTGTCATTGCTCTTTGGTAGGTTGCTCTGCGTTCTTCGATCCGAATGGCATCATTGTGTAGCAAAATACTCCGATCGGCGTTACGAATGTTGTAAGCTTTTCATCTTCTCGGAGCCATTTTTATCCGGTTGTATCCTGAAGATCCATCCATGAATGAGAATATTTCATGTGTCGAAGCGATATCGATCATCGGTTCTGGAATCGGTAGAGGGAATTCATCTTTTGGACATGCCTTGTTTAAATCTGCGAAGTCCACACAAATTCAGATCGACCATTCTTCTTTACGTGGCACCACATTGGCTAACCGGAGTCGGGTATTGTTCTTCGCGGACAAATTTAGCGTCTATTAGCTTTTTAACTTCGGCTATGAC
Source organism: Papilionanthe hookeriana x Papilionanthe teres (assembly GCA_022702705.1). Lineage (NCBI taxonomy): Eukaryota > Viridiplantae > Streptophyta > Magnoliopsida > Asparagales > Orchidaceae > Papilionanthe > Papilionanthe hookeriana x Papilionanthe teres. Next base: position 36,577 of record JAKZJZ010000552.1, read on the forward strand.
TTGTTGTTCGATTTCTAGACGCATTCTTCGGGACCTTGTACGGCGGAGCGAAGTAGGATCCACTCTAGCTTATGGACTGCGACCTGCGGAGCTAATCCGGCATTTCATCGTAGCTCCAAGCAAAACGATCTTTAAATTCCATTAATAACTTGATTATTTCTTCGGCGTCTTCTTTGTTGAGTAAGGAGCTAACAAAGGTAGGTCTAGGCTCTTTGCTAGTACCTAAGTTAACTTCCATCAACTCATCTATTGTGGATTTAATTTCTTCTTCGAATTCTGTGGAGCGTCTCCGATTTGTAAATCTTCGAGTTCGTCCGTAGTTTCCATGCGGTTTTCATTGGACTTGCAAGTGACAACCAAGCAAAATTCGGTATCGTCGGTCGACCTACGTGTCGAATCCGAGTCCATACTTTGAATTGGGTGGACGACCGGAGTTATTCCATAACTTTTCAAAATGTTGTGATTGGCCTTTTGTCCATTGTCGAGGTAAGAAACCACGTTGAATTAAATTTTGAACACGGGGAGAGTACCACTCGAAAGGTAATTCCATTAATTCGATGAAGTGACATCTTCGAATTGTACATTATTTTCGGTTTTGGAGGAAGAAGCACCACGGTAGAATTTGATCGGCTTTGCACCGTCACTACGTACCTCTTTGACCTCCATACCCTCGATCTTATTAGAATGGATCGGAGTTAGGGTCATAGTATGTACGTAGTGGTTAATCTTCTCGTACATTGATTTGTATTCTTCGTTCTTTTCATCTTCGAGGGAGATCTTGTATTGCGGCTTCTTTCGACTTATTGTCGTCTGCTTCTTGCTTGATTTCTTTTTCTTCTTCGGAAGCTCATCATCCCGATCGACATTGATGGTTGGTTTCCTCGTCCCGATTGTCCTAGCGTCTCTACCACGACCTCGTCCCCGGCCTCGACCTCGGATGCGAGTTGTGGAGAAACCTTCACCATCTCGCCGGAAGGGAGTGGTGAGTGGCTGTTGGACTAGAACTTCAGGTTCTTCGTTGTCTCGAACTTTCTTTGCTTCATTTGTTACGGTATCTGCGGAGAAGATTGTTTTCTTCGGCGGTGCATAATAAGTTGCATCTTCATGGATTCCAATTTCATGTACGGAGAATGGTTGCAAGTCACCTTTGATGCCTTGTTCCCCTCCATCGTAGTACTTGATGCCTTGGTGTAGAGATGATGGTACCATCTTGTTTTCATGTATCCATGGTCGGCCTGATAGAGCGTTGAACGACGTTTACGAATCGATTATGTGAAATTTTGCGGTTGTCTTTGCTAAGTCACCGGTCTTCATCGATAGCGTTATTGACCGAGGGCTCTTTCTCCTTTACGGTTGAATCCTCTTAATAACATTTTGTCGGCCTCGAGCTCGCGAGCATCGATTTCCAGTATCTTAGTGTTCGAAGACTCATTATATTGATTGATGCTCCTGGATCCACCAATACTGCGGAGAGCGTAAACTTCCCGATTATGGCGGAAATGTACAACGGTCGGTTGTGATCTGCATCCCCAGTAGTAGGTCATTGTCCAGTGAAGGTAACACCTCGTCTGTTCCTTTAACGAGCAAACCTCATCTAAGGAATCTCCGGCCATTTGAGCTAAGAAAATTTCCGGATCGAAGTAAGGCCTTGATCGAGCTTCCCTCATCTCCTTTGATAAGATGAGAGCATCGTAAATGCTCGGTTTGGCGGTAGTTTCCTAAGATGGGCTAGCACGTTGTAGTCCACTTTATTTCCATGCGTCTCGGCTTCTTCTCGAATGGGTATTTCTTCGTTGGGGTTGGTTCTTCTTGAACAACCACACGCTTTCCTTTGTCTTTTGGACCCATTCTTGGAGGTAGAACTTTTCCACTTCTTAGGTTGACTTACGTAATTTCTTTCGAATCTAGTGTTGAGTTTGTCGGTGTCTCCTCTCGAATCGGAATGACAGGCTCTTCGGATTATCTTCCAAATGCGAAGGCTCTAACTCTGTCGTAGCTGGAGCTCCTCGAAACTCGCGAGATAGAGCTGTTGCTTGTTGAGCTCTCGTAGCCTCCTTGATGGATGCCTTCTTCGTCATTGTGATCGTCGAGATCTTGTATGATTTGAGAATTGTTGTTGGTATCGAAATCGACGCCGGATTGTCGCTAGTTACGTAATCGTTAGAAACGATCGAAAACGTAGCCAACGCCATCACCCTTATCATTATATGATCCCACAGAAGTGAGCGGATAATCATACAAAATCGAGAGGTTCGAGGGATTTCTCCCAGAATCGAAACAACTATCTAGGATAAGCGACCCCTAGTCAGCCTTAGGAATCTCGGTCCCCTCTTCTTCGTCGATTTTCTTCTTCTCTTCGATTGTCTCTGTCGAGGTGGCTCTTACATCGCGAGTGATAGTACGGCTTAACGAGTCTCGAACTACGAATTGAAGCTCGCACAGAAGCGGTTCGGATGTTGTCTAAAATCTTCTTCGAAGATCTCGTCGAGGCGGTAGTCCATCCATCGTCGGTTGCATAGGGATCTATCGGGATGACGGGATCGGTTGAGATAACATTGACGGAACCTCCTTTACGGGTTCCTTCATGTACTCCTTCGGGATTGTTATATTTCCTTTCAGAAGGTTGTCATTGAGCCGACTTTTAAAGGTAATGCGGTCTTCTATCTTGTGCCCGAAGCATCCGATGGTAGGGGCGAAAGTTGGGATCACCTTTCTTGTTGACTTCCTCTGGTCTTTTGGGCTCTGCAGTTGGAAATCTGGAGTTTTCATTAAGCTACGGAACATCTTTGAGTCTTGCTTCATTCTTGAACGGATATTCTCCGCTCGGAAGCTCCCTCGATGTACGTTGCGGACGAGACGGTTGTTCATCTTGCGGAGACGGTGATCGTTGGACCAGGGTTCTTGGTAATTTTGTTGTGGTTCTTTGCGGCCGTTACGGTGGTATTTGCATCGGTTGTTTGCCTTTGTCAAGCTGCTGCAACGATCCGGATTTCTTCTCGAAGGTCTTCACGAAGCTACGCTTGTCAGTCTTGTCGGCAAAACTTAATTGCTTCGCCTCTTCTTGCAAGCTTGCGGCCTTGCTTAACAACTTCTCGAAAGTCTTAATAGTGAATCCCTTGAGGAGAAGTCTTGTCGGGCAGTGAATGCTTTTAAGCAAGATGCTGGTCGCATGTTGTTCTTGCGGTTGTGGTTCACACTTCATACTTAAATTTCTCCATCGAAGTATGTAATCCACTAGAGTTTCATTCGGCCTTTGTTTCTCTACCACTAAATCACCTATAGTGATGTGGTGCTGAGCTCCGACAAATCGCTTAATGAAGAGGCTCTCTAGCTACGAGAATGTCTTCATTGAACCGTTGGGTAATTCGCATACCGGTCGAAGGCGATTCTGACGGTCGCTAACGAGCGCGTCGGAAGAGTAGCGCATCGCTCCGCCGGCATTGCAACAAGCGGCACGAAAGTGTGCAACATCTTGTCGGGGGTTCCGGTTCCATCGAAGGTCTTAAACGAGAGGTGGTACGAAGCCCTTTGGGTATTGGACGGCGTCGAATTCTTCGGGTAAGGTCTGCCGTCCGAATAGATGTCCCGTTCTTCGATTGTGCTAGGGCTTCTCGCTTTCTGCTGCTCTGCCAAGTTCTTGATATCCTTTTCGGGGATCATACTTTGTGTTGTATCCTTTTCGGTTGGTCATCCCCATTGACGGATGTAATCTCCTTCCCTCCGTCTACGATGTGAATGACTTACGGGGGTGTCTCTCTATGTGGTTGTACTTGACTTTGGAGAGTGGCCGGAGCTATGGCCATCTCTTCCATCCTCTTCGCCATTTGAGCGATCGTGTCGTCCTTTTCCTGAAGGCTTGTCTCTTCATCGATTCCGGCTCCTCTCTTTCTGCGGTTGCGGGAGCACCTTGAGAAGGTGATGAAGCTCGTGTCTCGACCATGTTGATTTCGCATATTCGTTGTCCATGAATTCCGATGAGTCGATCTCATCTCCGAACTTTCTTCTCTTTCTTTTGCCAACCGTCGGATGTCGGTTCTCGGCTTTTCCATGGCATCTTCTAGCGGAGCTTTACGTGTATCTTTGTGGTTGTCATGCGATGGTTGCCGGGTCCTTTTTCACGAGTCCCTTCATCGCGGTAGCGCTTTCTTCGGATTCAAGCCTCTGGCGAGACTTTCTTTCTCGAGCTGCTTTGTTTCGATCTCAGTTGCCCGTAGTGGGACGCCACACCATCCTTCAGCGGCGAAGGTCTAGGACCGGATGGTACTGTCGGCCGAATCTTTGGAAGGTGGTATCCTCCCTAATCCGGCAATCACGATACTACGACGGGCGGGCTAGCCTTCATTCTCTTGCTTGGCTTTTCTATCATGACGGCGGGTTCTACTCGGGGCCGAGACGGGATTTGGCCGGCACCCGCCACATCCTTCGTAGAATTTCCGACACGGGGCGAGTTTTCCTTCCTTGCTAGCTTTTCTACCAAAGTTTGCGGTCGAGCGACGGCGTAGTTCTAGTTCTTTTCTTGCGGCTATCGTTGTAGTATGCGGGGTCGTGGTAATGTGGCGACAATCTTGCGAACATTCTCCTCATCCTCTGCGGCGGAGAGGGGATGGAACCTACTTCCTCCCGAAAGTGGTATGTAGTCGGGCGGTGGTGTATATTACGGTAGCGGTGTATATTACGGCAACTACTGGAATTTCCTCCGGGAAGGCAATCTCGGCGGCTACGGCTTCCACGGCGATCCTTCTATTTCTATTTCTTCTTTGGGTCTTTGTCGGCGACGGAATCTTGAGCTTGGACCCGATTTCGAAGACGGAAGGTCTTACGGGAAGATCCAGTACCCTCCACGGTAACGGGTTTATCATAGTTATGGATTCCTTTCCCCTTTGATTTGGCGGAAGTCGGGGTAGGTGCGAAACAACTAGACCGGTGGGGGTAGTGAGAGCGGTCCTCCTGCGGACGGCGGTACTCCTCCCTAGTCGGGACCCTTTGCGGGGGAGGAAACTCTTGGGTCGACCTAAGGTTGAACTCGAGCGGTGGTTCCTCGGCTTCGGATACCTTGTTTGTCGGTGCGAAGAGGAGACGTCGGTGACCTTGACGTTCGTGTTTTCGAATCCACTGTCCAAATCGGATGACTCCATTGTCGGGCGGCTCATCCTTATAGACGGCGAAGTCCGGTCCGTTGGTGAAGGAGAAAATCGGTTTCGGGGCTTCCATTTACGCGAGGTAGACTGCGGTTGTCGGTCCCGAGTTATGCTTCTTTTCTTCGGGACGAAAAGAAAGGAATTGAAAAGAGTCGAACTCATTCTTTGTTCATGTATTTATAAGAAGGAATCATTTGTTAAAAGAATCACTTATTAGAGGGTTTGTTTATTTAGAACGGAATGTTCGAAAGGTGTAGAGAAGGTAAGGAATCCGATTCGGAGAGGAAAAGAAAGTCTTAAGCCGAGACTTCCGACTCGAAGGATCACTCCTAAACTAACACTTATCGGGGGTCCACCCCACCTCGGAAATGAGGTAAAAGGATCTCGGAACCTCTGCGTTTAGGGGTGTCTGCAACGAGTGGCTCCTAAATCCGAGAGAATGTTGGCTATACTTGTTCGAGATAGAAATGAACATAGTATTCCAACGGAAAGAAGGGTAGTTTGATCCATTAGGGACATGGATACACTACCAGATTTTTGAAAACGAGAATTATTTGATTATAATGGAGAGAGGAATTATTCCCAGTAGATCGCCGAGAAATTATGTCGGCACTATTTTTAGGTTGTATTGTATTTTAAAAGGGAGGTCGCCTAACGAAGTTGTCGGCGAATTTAAATTTTAAATTTGATTTAAATATATATATAATTTAGAAAGTAGTATTTGGCTTTGAAAATAATTTTTAAATTTGAAAGTTTTAAGATATGAGATTAAGCCGATCTCACATCCCAGAATAGTTTATATAAACGAGCACCGCACCACAAATCGTGTATCTATCCTAAGGATGGACACATTGCTTGATGGTGGGGCTTGATCAAATAAACTAGAAGTTTTGTGACATCCGTTTGGTGCACGAACCAATTTTATAAGCTGACAAATTCCCTTGCTTAATATGAAAGTATTAAACGGGGTTTATATTACACAGGTTCTTTAAATTCCCTATAAGGGCAAGCCCCATAGTTAATTACATCTTAAGTGACGGGAATCACCTAAGAAAACTCTCGATAATAACCAATAATTCGCTCTCGAGAATTTGAAAGTTTAAGGTTTTCGAAGATTGAATTTTGGAATTTCGATAGGGAATGGATCAAATTTTGGAACATTTTGTTTTATGAATCCAAAGGAAGAGAGGTAGGAGAAATTGCGATTCGAAGTGAACTTCGGTAATTTCCCGACTATCTATTGTTTGGCTTGAATTTAGGAAAGTCCTAATGTTTATTTAGTATTTCGATCTTGCCGATTTTAATTAATTAGGACTTATATTTGTATGATAAAATCAAACAAATAGCTCAGAAGATGTGAGGGTTTATTGTCGTATCGGACGACTACCTCGGAATCTAAGGCCGGTTAGGGCTTAATTTGCAATGCAAATGCCTAACGAAGAGTTGAGGATTTATGTTGCACTAGGCGAAGCTACCTCGAAGTCCTATGGCTTGGTTATTTAATTCTAGAAAAGTTTTCTTGAAGTAGGTTCGAGTTTCTGTGACGACGATGGCCGTCTTGCACCATGCTCGAGTTCCTTGTTGTTGCGAGAGGTTTAGTTTTAGAAATCATAAATCGGGAGATGAGAAAAGTGTTTTGGTTTAGAGAAGATCTTAATTTCCAAGTGTTTTTTTTTATTTTGATTAAAACAAATCTTAAAGTTGATTATAACGACACGGTTAAGATCCACGGTTCCATCCTTACGGCATCATTATTTTTATCGGATTCACTTAGTCCGGATGAATTTGCTAAACTCAGTTGAATGAGTTCCACACTTTCATTTAGGCCAGTGGGAAATCCCGTTAGCAACACGTAGGTTACATCATCAGAAGTATTCCGATCATCCGACGGGACGTTTTAATTTAGTTGTAATTGTAGTTTTGTGTTACGTTTGTGATTAAATTTTGAGTTGTTTTATATTTTGAAATGTTGTGGCGGTGAATTTTATCTTGCAATGACTTTTAACTTAATTTGGTTTCGGTTTTAGGGTCTATCCTAAAGGTGTGGGTTTTCATGCAAGCTATTGTTTTATCATGCAAGAAAAATAAAGTACGATGCGAGTTAAATAAATTGCGATAATGTAAATTGTTGGAAAATAAATTGCGGAAAGTAAATGCAATAATACAAATGCGTGCACGGAGGGTCTTCCAGTCATCCCAGACTGCACTTAAAACACAATTAGCATACTTAAGCAAGTTCCTAGGTAAAGGCTAAGGGAAAGGTTATGGTTTTCTACCAAATTCCTAATCCTATGGCTAGTCGTTCCCTAGGACGTCTAGGTTCTCTGTGTTTTGGTTTGAGGACGATTTTCTTCATCGAAGAACGATTAAGCTCGATTGTTCTTATAAATGTCCTATCATATTGAGGAAGTGCTTAAGAGGAATCTTAAACATCTTTTCAATATTTCTAGGATTGTTTTAAGTCGAAATGAATTTAATTATACAAATGAATTGATCGTCGAGAATTTCGAAGTTTTATTGTTAACTTGCTCGAGTGAACTAGGACATTTGAATATCCTATGAGTGAAGTGACACTTCATTTAATTTTTTATTTAGGAGTTATAATAACTAAAGCTTTCAAGGGTAGATTAGTATTCAAATGATTTAGTTTAAGTTAAAGAGTTTAAATTTGGAATAGTGTTCAAGTTGCTTTAAATTTATTTTCTTTCTGTTTTAGGTGATGTTATATTTAATTCAATTTAATTTAATTTTAATTGAGTTTTAATTTAATTTAATTTGATTGAGTTTGGTTTAATTTGATTTGATGTTTAATTAATTTGATTTGATTTAATTTTAATTTGATTATTTAATTTAATTTAATTCAATTATTTAATTTAATTTATTTAATTTAATTTAATTTGATTTAATTCAATTTTATTTAATTAATTTAATTTATTTAATTTAATTTAATTTAATTTAATTTAATTTAATTTAATTTTTTAATTTAATTTAATTGTTAATTTAATTTGATTTAACTTAATTTAATTTTTAATTTTAATTGAAATTTTAAAAGAGTTTAATAATTCAATTAAGTCTTTTAATGTTTCAAATTTGAGTTATCATTTTAATTAAGAGTTGAATATTAATGAGATAATTAATTTAGGGACTTTTTAAATTAAAGA
>JAKZJZ010000553.1:0-44783 GCA_022702705.1 Papilionanthe hookeriana x Papilionanthe teres
GACAAGGAAGTGCTCGTGATATTTTTAGTCGTGCTCACCAAGAGGGGTCGCCTAACGTAAATCATGCCGGCGAATTTTTAATTTAATTAAAATAAATAATTTGAAAAGTAAGTATTTGGATTTTGAAAAATAATTTTAAATTTAAGGTTTTAAGATATGAGATTAAACCGATCTCACATCCCAAATAGTTTATATAAACGAGCACCGCACCACAAACCGTGTATCTATCCCTAAGGATAGACACACCGCTTATGGTGGGGCTCGATTAAATAAACTAGAAGATTAAGTGACATCCGTTTGTCCGCGAACCAATTTTATAAGCCGACAAGTTTCCCCGCTTAATATGAAAACATTAAACAATGGTTTATATTACTCCGGTTCTTTAAAATTCCCTATAAGGGCAAGCCCCTATAGCTTAATTACATCTTAAGTGACGGAATCACCTAAGAAAACTCTCGATAATAATCAATGATTCTCGCTCTCAAGAATTTCAAAGTTTAAGGTTTTCAAAGATTGAATTTTGGAGTTTCAATAGTGGAATGGATCAAATTTTTGGAACATTTTGTTTTGTGAATCCAAAGGAAGAAAGGTAGGAGAAATCACCGATTCGAAGTGAACTTCGATAATTTCCCGACTATCCTATCGTTTCGTTTCGAATTTAGGAAAGTCCTAATGTTTATTTGATATTTCAATCTTGCCAATTTCAATTAATTAGTGGCTTATATTTGTATGATAAAATCAAACAAATAAATCTGAAGATGCGAGGGTTTATTGTCGTATCGACGACTACCTCGAATCCTAAGACCGTACAGGCTTAATTTGCAATGCAAATGCCTAACGAAGAGTCGAGGATTTATGCTGCACTGGCAGGCTACCCCGAAATCCTATGGCTCATTGTTTTAATTCTAGGAAAGTTTTGTCAAGTAGTACTCGTGTTTCACTGATGACGATGGTCGTGCCGCCCACCATGCTCCGAGCTCCTCGTTGTCGCGAGGTTTAGTTTTAGAAATCATAAATCGGAGTTGAGAAAAGTGTTTTCGTTTGTGAGAAAATCTTAATTTCCAAGTGTTTTTTATGTTTTATTTAAAACAAATCTTAAAGTCGATTATAACGACACCGGTTAAGATCCCACTGGCTCCATCCTTCCGCATCATTATTTTTATCTGGATTCACTTACTCCGTATGAATTTGCTAAACTCAACCGAATGAGTTCCACACTTTCATTTAGACCGTGGAAATCCCGTTAGCAACACGTAGGTTACATCATCCGAGGTATTCCCGATCATCCAACAGACGTTTTAATTTAGTTGTAATCGTAGTTTTGTGTTCTGCTTGCGATTAAATTTTGAGTTGTTTTATATTTTGAAATGTCGTGGCGGTGAATTTTATCTTGCAATGACTTTTAACTTAGTTTTGGTTTCAGCTTTAGGGTCTATCCTAAAGGTGTGGGTTTTCATGCAATCAGTTGTTTTATCATGCAAGAAAAATAAACGCATCCGCAATAAAGTAAATCGTAAGAAAGTAAATTGAAGAAAGTAAATCGCAAGAAAGTAAATCGCTAAAATAAAAGCGTACCTGGAGGGTCTTCCCGTCATCCCAAGCCGCACTTAAAACACAATTAGAATATTTAAGCAAGTTCCTAGTAAAGCTAAGGGAAAGGTTATGGTTTTCTACCAAATTCCTAATCCTATACCTAGTCATCTCCTATGACGTCTAGAGTTCTTTGTGTTTCGCTTTAAGGACGATTTTCTTCATCAAAGAATAATCAAATTCAATCGTTTTATAAATATCCTATCATATCGAGAAAGTGCTTAAGCATGATCTTAAACATCTTTTCAATATTTCTGTGATCGTTTTTAAGTCCAAATGAATTTAATTATATAAATGAATCGATCGTCCGAGGTTTTCAAGTCTTGTTAACTCGCTCAGATGAACTCAGACATTCGAATATCCTACGAGTGAAGTAACACTTCATTTGATGTTTCATTTAGAGAGTTATAATAATCAAAGCTTTCAAGGGTAAATTAGTATTCAAATGATTTGCGTTTAAGTTAAAGAGTTTAAATTTGAATAGTTGTTCAAGTTGCTTTATATTTAAGTTTAATTTAATTTAATTTGATTTGATGTTTAATTAATTTCGATTTGATTTAATTTAATTTAATTATTTAATTTAATTTAATTTAATTTAATTTAATTTAATTAATTTAATTTAATTTAATTTAATTATTTAATTTAATTTAATTTAATTTAATTTAATTTAATTTAATTTAATTTAATTTAATTGTTTAATTTAATTTAATTTAATTATTAAATTTAATTTAATCTTAATTTAATTTATCTTTAATTTACTTTATTTTTAATTTTAATCGAAATTTCAAAAGAGTTTAATAATTTAATTAAGTCTTTTAATATTTTAAATTTGAAGTTATCATTTTAATTAAAAATTGAGTATTAGTTGATATAATTAATTTAGGGATTTTTAAATTAAAGAATAAATCTCTTCCTAATAAAGATCCCTTATTTTAATAATTCCAATTTTATTATTCTTCCAAATTTAATCTATTATTTAATTAAAGTTTAATCATTTTAAAATTATTTAATGGGTTTCTACCCTTTAATTATTTAAATTTCAATCATCCAAATCAGATTAAGATCAAATATTTTACTTGTTGATTTTTTATTAAACCTAAAGTTTTAATTAAGGGTTAAAAGTTTAATTACCATTTTACCCTTTAAGCTTAATAATTTCATAACTCACTAAATTGAACTCAAATGAACTTGAAATTTTTATGTGACTTCACTCATATGTCAATAAAGACATGAGAGGAGAAAATGTGATTTTTCTGTATTTAATTTATTTATATAATTATTTTTGGTGGAAAATAGAGATTTTCAAGGAAAATTTGATAACATGACCAAGGGAAAGTTTCTGTCCTTAAGAAAATTAGGGGACATTCCTAATGACCAGAGAAGCACTTGGACCAATTTTGGTGATTTTTTGAATTATATTATTTTTATTATAATTATTTTGAGTTTTGGAGTGTTAATTAATTTAAAAATAAAATAAATGTTGAAAAATGAATTTTATATTTTTCAAAAATCTCTCTGATATCAAGGAAACCAGAGAATCAAATTTTGCAATTTTCTGATTTTTCTATGATTTATAATAATTATTTTAGTGAAAATGCTAGAAAATACATTTTTTTAATTTTAAAATTACCCTAGGGCTTTAAAATTCAATATCTCACTAAATAGACCTAGGAAAAATGTGGGATTTGTTCCTAAGTGATTAAAATTCAAAATGTGACATTTTGGTGAATTTTATTATTTTTGTGATTTTTATTATTTTTTAATTATTAAAAATATTAAAATATTATTAAAAATCAACTTTTTTAGAAAATTGAACATTTTAATTTTCTTAGGTTCCCCTGATATCAGAGAGGCTCCAAAACCAATTTGGTGAATTTTTGAAAAGTATTTTAAAAGTTATGAATTTTTAAAGTTTAAAATGGCTAAGTGACTTAATCAACCCAATTAGCGGGGCTAACCAAGTCCAATCGACTTCAAATTTTTATGGTGGATTCCTCTGATCCTAAAGGTCAGTGGAGAATTGATTTCAAGTCAATTTGATACCTGGTTAACTCTAATTAATTAAAGACCTATTTTGGGTGTTTAAGCCAATTAGTGGTTAATCTGAGTGAATTAACTCAAGTCCTATTTTTCCTAGTAGTTCTCTCGGTCATAATGAACATCACCAAATATTTCTAGAATTTATTTCACAACATGCTAATTTTTGGAATTAAAATACTCAAAACAGCAACATGCATTTGAAAAATAAATAACTTTTCACAGAGATGGCCTCTCGACCTTGAAAATTCATGGAATGTTCCCAAGTTCGTAGGCTTCAAAAGCCCTATGGTCTCATGCCATGGTGAATTGTATACATGCATGGAGAATTAAATGTATGCAGAGAGTAAATAAATCATAAAAAATAAAATACTTAATGAAATTAAATGATTTCTTTTTCACATTATTCTCCTCTCGTTCACCGAGCAAGAGGGTATTTTTATTTTATTTTTGTGATTTTTCTACACAAAGATATGGATTTTTGAAGTTTAGGAATTAAATAAATAAGAAAATACCCTAATTTTCTATTTATCCACGCGCGCCGACGAAACCTCTAGCACTCCGAACGCACACGCGTCGCGCTCCCATTCGACGCCGCCACCCGAGTCGCAGCACCGGCCCCGCGGTTCTCGTACCGTCTCCCGGTCCGACGCAATCCCCGCCGTCCGGCGCGCGTGTATCGAATGGACGGCATCCGTTCATCGTCCCCAAGTGTTCTCACCCGAGAGCCGTCCACACTAAATCCCTAAGATCTCACTCGATTCTCAATGGATTTTCATGTTCTTATGCTTCTATGGATTCGTCTCGAAGAGACGAACACATCTATACTGCTAACATGCATCGAAACTAAGGCATTCGAAATGAAGAATCTCCGTGCTCCTGGATGAAGAGTTAGCTCATACCTTGGCTCGAGAAGTGCGGCTTCAATCCGAGAGTTGTTGCACCTTCGATCGGGTCCCGAGCAAGCTCCGCATGAAGTCTCCCGGTCTCGGTGAATCGTCCGGATATGATTTCGACCAAGCCCGATCACAAAGCTCGAGGCCGGAGCAACCGGGTGGCCCGAGATGGGGCTTTGGTGCGGACACCTTCCCTCGTCCGGTGAAGGTGTAGAGCCAATCAATTTGGGAATCGGCTCACCGTGGAGAAGTGTCCCGGTTCTAGCCAAAGTTCGAGCTCAAAATCGGGCTCGCCGAAGGAATCGGGCTGGAATTCAGCCAGGATCGTGTGCTCTATGTGTAGAGAGTGATCCGGAGTGATTTTGGCAGCAGTTTCCTTAAGGTTTTGTTTCAGCCCTCTCATGGCCGAGAGGGGTGGAGTTTGAGTCAGAGAGGGTGGAAGGCCTCTCGCAGGGAGTTAGTGGCTTCGGATCAGCCGCTTCCGGTGAGGAGAAGATCAGCCATGGTGACCACCTGGGCATGGGGCAGCTCAAGCAAGTGAGAATTTCAATGTCGGCTCACATGCGAGCTCTCGGCCATGGTGTTTTCCGGCGGCCCGGTGGCCGGCCGGCTGTGCAATGGTCACCATCTTGGTCAGGTGGGTCGTGGCTGGGTTTAGTGTAGCAATCGAGGTTCGACATGTGTAAAGGAGTTTGATTTAAATGGAATGGGAGAAGGCTCACTTTGGCTTGGTTTGGGTCAACCCACCATTTTGGGCTTGGTGCACCCTTCCAAGCTCTGATTTTGAGCTGAGGGAATCATTTAGGTCAGCCTAGAAGGAGTGGTGAAGTCTCCATCCATGATGAGGTGGCTAAACATGGTTTAGTGTGCGACATGATTAAGGTAAAAAGAGTTAAAGGAGGTTTAAGAAAGAACCCCTCTTCTTGCCATAAATGGACTAATGACAAGTCAAAGCCCTCATGGCTTCATGTGGCTTCGAGAATGGCTTGTTCATGGCTTCATTTGGCTTCGGGAAAAGGTCGATTTGTTTCATGAAAAGGGTTTTAAGAAATTTTTTGGTAATTTGATGGGAATTTGGATGAAGCTTCATTTGGGATAATTCAATGATGATTTTAGGACTTAGGTAATGGATTTAATTAAATGGATGACAAATGGAGATGTCATGTGGGCTTTAGGGTAGATTTGGGCTTTTGAATTTTCAAGGAAATGGGCTTTTAGAAAGGTTTAAGGGAAGCGGGCTTTTAAGTTTAAGGATGTGTTCATGGATGGGAATTTTTGTAGAAGTTTGGGCCAAATAGTTGTTGGTTTTGGTTTAGGGATGTTTCATGAATAATTTGAAATAGATTTAAGGTGGTTTGGGTTTGAATTGGGTCGAATTCTGGGTTTATTCTGGCAAATGGGCCAATGTAGGTCAAATTGGGCTAACTTGGGCCAATGTTGGGCTAGGGTTGAAATTGATGTAAAATAAATATTAAGAAATGTTTATGGGAGTGTTTCAAAGAGGTTTTGGCTTTGGTTGGGTTTTAATTTTGAGGTTTGGGCCTATTCTGGGTTAGATTCGGGTTTAGGTCAAAATCGGGCTTTTTGATTTTCGGGTCGAATTCGAAAGTGGGGTTTGGGTCAAAATCTTGGGCAAATCATGTTAGTGTTTTGTTTATGAGGATGTTAAGGAAGGTTTAGAAAAGATTTGGGGTTAATTGGAGTTGAATTGGGTTAGTTTGGGCTAAGTTCTGGGTCATGGGTCCAAATTCGGGCTTTAAGGCCCAAAGTGAAATCGATCCAAATGTCAATCAAATTGGACTTGGATTTGGTCTAAATTGGTATCGGGAATGTTGAATTGAAGTTTAGAATTGAATTGGACCAAAATTGGGGTCAATTGGGTAGGTTTGGTTTGACATCGGGTCCACTTTGGGTTAAAATGGGTCAATTTGGGGGTTTTGACAAAAGTAGGGTAAATTGACAAAATTGGCCCATGGTGTAGTTGGACAAAATGAAATTGGGAATATTTGGGATTTTCTGGAATTTTCTGGGAATTTTCTGAATTTTTGGATTTTTAGGCCAAGAAGGGTATTTTGGGTATTTGGAGGGTATCGGGAGGTTTTCTTGGAATTTTTGGTATTTTTGGGTATGGATGATCAATTTGAGTGATGTGGAGGTGTTTGGGATTGATTTTGAAAATTTTAGGTAATTTGGAAATTTTGCAAAAATTGGGTAATTTCAGCGGTTTTGGTAGTTTAGTAGTGTAGTGGTCCCGGGTCAAAAATCGAAAATTTGGGAAATTGAAGATCGGGTGAATTTAAGTGGAATGAAATCATTTTCGTTGAGCCATGAAGCCATTTCAAGCCCATATGAGCCATGAAAGTGACTCATTCTGAGCATTCACTACGTTGTTCCTAACCCTCTTACCAAGCGGCTTAGGGGTTAATGACCATCCATGTGAATCACCTACATGAGTCGGAGGTCAAGTTGGGTATGGGTGTGGTTTTAGGAAGTGTGTGGAAATGTAGTGTGTAAGTGTAGTGTATGTCGCCCCTTCACTGCACTGTAGCCACCTGTGGCGGCCCTAAGTGCCAAAGAGTCCTATATGAACTCATCCTTAAACTTCCACATTCGATTTCAACCCTCTAGGTGATTAGGGGTCTATAGTCAAGTTTGTGGAGTTTGCAGTGGAGTTTAGAAGTGGTTTGAATTTCTAAAAGGCGGGTCCCAATTCTAGTCCTCTAAGATAAGCCAAAGGAAAAGCCTAAGGCTAGCATCCTAAGCACTAAAAAGAAGAAAGGAAGACCTCATCAAAAATGAGGTCAACAAATGGACTCCTCAATAGGTGTGGTGAGCCGACGGAGCACACCGCGCGTATTGGTGTTGACCGAAGCGATCAACAAAACCAACACAGATGTCCAAGTGACGAACTGTAGACGAAGCGTAAGAGTTTCGCCGGGGAGTGTCAAGTATATCTCTCGGAACCGAGATTCTCGAACTCTCGCTGGGGAAAGGAAAAGGAGGTGAATCCCAAATCACATGATCTCGGGGAATTTCGATTTAGATTTTATTTTGTTTCAATTTATGTTTTTGATGTGCGAGTTTAAATTTTAGTTCGGAGTTTCAATTTAGATCAAGTTTCTCATCAAAATTAATTGCAAGGATTCGATTTCGAAATGAAAATTGAATTCGAGGTTTTAGATGTAACATCTTCAACCTCGAAAGAAAATCGAATTGATTAGATTGAATCGTTGCAATGAGAAGAAATCTCGCAGCAATGCGGTGTCGGATGTAAAATCCTTAACCTCAAGAGTTCGATTTCGATGTATCGTATTTCATTGCGATAGTGGAAAAGATCCTAAAGCAATGCGCTTCGGATGTAAAATCCTCGACCCAAAGGTTGAATTTTGATTCGATGTATTTCAATGCAACAGGGAAAGAATCCTAAAGCAAGGCATACTTGGATGTAAAATCCTCGACCCAAAAGTTTCAATTTCGATGTATTTCGCAGTAACAGGAAGAGAATCCTAAAGCAAGCAGGCACTTGATGTAAAATCCTCGACCCAAAAAGTCTCGAATTCGATGTATTTCAAAGGCAATAGGAAAAGAATCCTAAAGCAACAAGTAAATTTCTGATGTAAAACTCTCGACCCAAAAGTTTGAATTTTGTGTATTTCAAAGGCAACAGAAGAGAATCCTAAAGTAAGCAGCTCCTGATATAAAATCCTCGACCCAAAAGGTTTGAATTTGATGTATTTCAAGGCAACAGAAGAGAATCCTAAAGCAATAAGCTTCTGGACGTAAAATCCTCGACCCAAAAGTTTTGAATTTTGATGTATTTCAAGTCAACAGAAGAGAATCCTAAAGAGCGTGCCTTGATGTAAAACCTGACCCAAAAGTTTTGAATTCGATGTATTTCAATGGCACAGAAGAGAATCCTAAAGCAAAGGCAAGCTTTGGATGTAAAATCCTCAACCCAAAAGTTCGAATTGAATTTGATGTATTTCGAAGCAACAGAAGAGAATCCTAACAAGAATGAGCAGTTCTGATGTAAAACTTCGACCCAAAAGTTTTGAATTTGATCATTTCTAAAGGTAACAGAAGAGAATCCTGAAAGCAAGGCACTGGATGTAAACTTCGAATCCCAAAAGTTCGAATTCGATTTGATCGAGACTCCGAAATCTGAAAGACTCGAATCGAGATTCGATGTAGATCGAATTCGAATCGATCGAGGATTTGATTCGAGATTCGAAAAGATCGAAATTTGATTCTGAATTTGGAAGGATGGAATTTGATTTCAAGTTCGGAAGGATGGAATTCGATTTCGAGTCGATTTCGTTTATCTTTTAACGGTTCAAATTTTATTTTGTTGTTTATTTAATGTTCATGTGAACTCGGTGTTCGTCATTTTTCAGATTTTTTTTTTTTTATATTTTCGAATTTAAGCAGAATGAAGTAGGATAAGATGCGGAAAGAGATCTTGATTTGGAGAAGAAAACGAGGAAAACTTTATTATCATGATTTTATTTATCTTAGCACATTTTATTATTTTTTGGGTTCGGACTCAATCACAAGTAATTACTTCACCCGTGTTTCTTAGGGATGAAGAATTCATTCCTTCGAAACATCAGTAGCGTAATATTTTTTCAAGTATCGTCCGTTGATTGGAAGCATATGTCGTTCTCCCCGGCAATTCACTAGCCGGTAGGAACCTCCCGAGTATACCGCTTCAACCACAAACGGTCCTTCCCAAGTGGGTTCAAATTTTCCTCCTATCTCGCGGTGTGCAAGAATAAGTCCTCGAGAACGAGAACTAAGTCACCAACTTTCAAGGTTCTCGGGCGGACTCGCTTGTCGTGGGCTCGAACCATCTTAGCTTGGTATAGTTCTAAATTCCGTTGCGCCGCAAGTCTTTTCCCTTCCAAGCTTTCTAATTCTTCGAGTCGTAATCTCGGCGTTTTCTTCGTCGTGATCTTGTTTGCAATCGCAATTCCGAGTGAAGGAAGCCGAACCTCTAAAGGTAACACTCGCTCGGACCCATACACCGCAGCGTAAGGTGTAGCTTCGAGTAGGAGTTCGAAGGTTGTCCGCAGGCCCATAAGGCTTCTAACAATTTCTCGTGCCAATTTCTCTTATTATCGTCCAAGGTTTTCTTTAAGATTCGAACGAGAGTTTTATTAAAAGCCTCGCCGAGACCGTTTGCTCTCGGGTAGTAAATTGTCGAGTATCGCCAGCCGATTCCGTGTCTCCCGACAAAATTGTTGATTTGTGTGCTTCGAATGCCGACCCATTATCCGAGATGATCCCGCGCGGCACTCCGAAACGGTAGACAACTCTGGTTCTCGAAAACCGTAAGCACGTGGTGTGCTTTCACTTCTCTAAGCGGAACTGCCGCCCACTCGGAAAAGTAATCCGTAGCCGCAAGAATGAAACGATGTCCTTTTGAAGATGGTGGTTCTATCGGACCCACTATATCCGTGCCCCAACATTCAAATGGCCACGACGCAATTGTCCGGTGCAGCACATTCGGAGGTCGATGCAGAACCACTCCGTGCACTCGGCATTGGTGATGCTCTTGGCGATTTTCATGCAGTCGGTCATCATCGAGGGCCAGTAGTACCCTAGTCTTTTAATTTTCATTTTCATCTTTGGACCCGACTCGGTGAGCGCCACGCAGTCCCGAATGCA
Organism: Papilionanthe hookeriana x Papilionanthe teres; assembly: GCA_022702705.1. Classification (NCBI taxonomy): domain Eukaryota; kingdom Viridiplantae; phylum Streptophyta; class Magnoliopsida; order Asparagales; family Orchidaceae; genus Papilionanthe; species Papilionanthe hookeriana x Papilionanthe teres. Next base: position 10,191 of record JAKZJZ010000553.1, read on the forward strand.
CCTCTTTAACAATTTCACGGCCTCGTACCCGCTTAGCACCTTAGCCACATTCGATCAAAAGACCTTCTCGTATAATGTGTTGTTTATTAATGCGTAAGACGCAGTTCTTTTCGATCCGATGGGCCAGCGACCTATCGTCCGGCAGCTTTCCCGTTTGCAGTGTAGTTCATCAATGGCCGTCGCCAATCTTCTCGTGTTTTCCGTCACCGCCGCAATCGATTCTTTTTCTTCTCCGATTTGTGTATCATGCCTATGTCGAGCCGCGATAGGACCCGACGTCCGCGAACCGACACTTCCACCGATTCATCTTGCAAACGAGCAAATTCTTTTGCGAGACGGGCTAAAGCATCTGCTAAAGCATTCTCTTTTCTAGGAATTTTGTAGATCGTCACATTCGAATCGTTCCAACAACCGTATGGCATACCGAAGTATTGCTCGAGTCTTCGGCTTTAGAATTCCGTATTGTCCAGCGATCTCGTCGAATGATTAACCGTGAATCCCCGTAGATGTCGATGTCCGTTATCCCCATTCGAATGGTTAATTCCAATCCCGTTATGAGGGCTTCGTATTCTGCTTCGTTGTTCGTACACGGTTCCGTCAAGTGGTAGGAGTATCTTAACATCCCCCGCTCCGTGTTATAAAGATTAGCCCGATTCCCGCCTTACCGGCACTATCACTTGCGATTCTTCGTCTTCGTGTGCCGAAGATGCTCCGTCGAAATACAATTCCCAACGTCGATCATCGTGGTCTTCTAGGTTCATTATTTGTTCATCCGGCGATCGTCATCGAGAGGAGATTCGGCCGCAAGAGGGTGTGCTCGCGAGGAAGTCCGCTAAGACTTGTCCCTTTACTGCACGCAGAGGCACGAAAGTTATATCGAATTGCAATAATATCATCGACCATCCGGCAAGTCCGCCGAAAGTGTTGGACGAGTCATCAAGTATCGTAATGGATTAAACTTCGAAATCAAGTCGACCTTATGAGAAAGCATGTAGTGCCCGAGCTTTCGAGCGGCGAAGATCGTGGCCAAACAATGCTTTTCAATTGCGGGATACCTTACTTCCGTCGGAGTAAACGACGGCTTAAGTAAGTAAAGAGCATTTTCTTTACCCTCATCATCGACCCGGCCAACAGTGCTCCGAGAGAGTCGTCTAGAGCCGCGGTGTAAAGTATCGCCGGCCTACCCGAGACCTGGGTCGCTAAGACAGGAGGTGTCATTAAATATCGTTTAATGTCTTCGAAGGCCTTCTCGGCATTTCTCTTCCCAAATAAATTTGGCGTCCTTTTTAACTAGTGCCGAGAAAGGCCGACACCTACCCGACAGTCTCGAGATAAAGCGTCGAAGATATGCCGCCTTCCCTCGAAAAGATCGTAATTGTTTTAAGGTTTCGGGAGGCGGCATTTCTAAGATAGCTTTAATCTTCTCCGGATCGATTTCAATTCCACGATGTCGGACAACGAATCCTAAGAATTTCCCGGAGGTGACGCCGAAGGCGCATTTTAAGGGATTCATCTTAAGGTTAAATTGTCTTAATCGTTCGAAAACAATTCTCAAATCATACGGTGGTTTTCCTTTACTTTGCTTTCGATGACGACATCGTCCACGTAAGCACTCGACTCGATCGTGGATGAGATCATCAAAAATTCTTGTCATTGCTCTTTGGTAAGTCGCTCCCGCGTTCTTCAGATCCGAATGGCATCACCGTGTAGCAAAATACTCCGATCGGCGTTCGAATGCCGTAAGCTTTTCATCTTCTCGGAGCCATTTTTATCCGGTTGTATCCCGAAGATCCATCCATGAATGAGAATATTTCATGTGTCGAAGCAATATCGATCATCGGCTCCTGGAATCGGTAGAGGGAATTCATCTTTTGGACATGCCTTGTTTAAATCTCTCGAAGTCCACACAAATTCTCGATCCGACCATTCTTCTTTCCGACCGGCACTACGTTGGCTAGCCAAGCTCGGGTATTGTTCTTCACGTGACAAATTTAGCGTCTATTAGCTTTTTAACTTCGGCTATGACTTGTTGTTCGATTTCCGTACGCATTCTTCTCGGGACCTCGTCCGACCGGAATCGTAGCTAGGATCCACTCCTAACTTATGGACCGCAACCTCTCGGAGCTAATCCCGGCATTTCATCGTAGCTCCAAGCAAAACAAGTTCTTAAATTCCATTAATAACTTGATTATTTCTTCGGAGTCTTCTTTATCGAGTAAGGAGCTAACAAAGGTAGGTCTAGGCTCTTCGCTAGTACCCAAGTTAACTTCCGTTAACTCATCTATCGTAGATTTGATTTCTTCTTCGACTTCGGTGGAGCGTCTCCAATTTGTAAATCTTCGAGTTCGTCCGTAGTTTCCATGCGCTTTCATCGGATTTGCAAGTGACAACCAAGCAAAATTCGCATCGTCAACCGACCCTACCGTGCCGAATCCGAGTCCATACTTCGAATCGAGGACGACCGGAGTTATTCCATAACTTTTCAAAATGTTGTGATCGGCCTTTTCGTCCATCGTCGAGGTAAGAAACCACGTTGAATTAAATTTTGAACACAGGGAGAGTACCACTCAAAAGGTAATTCCATTAATTCCGATGAAGTGACATCTTCGAATTGTACATTATTTTCGGCTTTGAGGAAGAAGCACCACGGTAGAATTCGATCGGCTTCGCACCGTCACTACGTACCTCTTTGACCTCCATACCCTCGATCTTATTAGAATGGATCGGAGTTAGGGTCATAGTATGTACGTAGTGGTTAATCTTCTCGTACATCGATTTGTATTCTTCGTTCTTTTCATCTTCGAGGGAGATCTTGTATTGCGGCTTCTTTCGACTTATTGTTGCCGCTTCTTGCTTCGATTTCTTTTTCTTCTTCGTAACTATCATCCCAATCAACATTGATGGTTGGTTTCTTCGTCCAATCGTCCTAGTGTCTCTACCACGCCTCGTCCCCGCCTCGACCTCGGATGCGAGTCGTGGAGAAACCTTCACCATCTCGCCGGAAGGGAGTGGTGAGTGATCGTTGGACTAGAACTTCGTGTTCTTCGTTGTCCCGAACTTTCTTTGCTTCATTTGTTATGGTATCTCTCGGAGAAGATTGTTTTCTTCGCGTGCATAATAAGTCGCATCTTCATGGATTCCAATTTCATGTACGGAGAATGGTTGTAAGTCACCTTTGATGCACCGTTCCCCTCCATCGTAATACTTCGATGCACTCGGTGCAGAGATGATGGTACCATCCCGTTTTCATGTATCCATGGTCGGCCCAAGCAGAGCGTCGAACGACGTTTCGAATCGATTATATGAAATTTTCGCGGTTGTCTTTGCTAAATCACCGGTCTTCATCGCAGCGTTATTGACCCGAGGGCTCTTTCTCCTTTCTCGGTTGAATCCTCTTAATAACATTTTGTCGGCCTCGAGCTCACGAGCATCAATTTCCAAGTATGCTAGTGTTCGAAGACTCATTATATCGATTGATGCTCCCGGATCCACCAATACTCGGAGAGCGTAAACTTCCCAATCAGTAATCGAAATGTACAACGGTCGGTCGTGATCTCGCTGTCCCAAGTAGTAGGTCATCGTCCGCGAAGGTAACACCTCGCCGTTCCTTTAACGAGCAAACCTCATCCAAGGAATCTCCTGCCATTCGAGCTAAGCAAATTTCCGGATCAAGTAAGGCCTCGATCGAGCTTCTCTCATCTCCTTTCGATAAGATGAGAGCATCGTAAATGCCTCGGCTGCACGGTAGTTTCCTAAGATGGGCTAGCACGTTGTAGTCCACTTTGTTCTCCCGTGTCTCGCTTCTTCTCGAATGGGTATGTCTTCCGCCGGGTTGGTTCTTCTGAACAACCACCCGCTTTCCTTTGTCTTTTGGACCCATTCTCGGAGGTAGAACTTTTCCACTTCTTAGTCGACTTCTGTAATTTCTTCGAATCTAGTGATCGAGTTTGTCGGTGTCTCCTCCCGAATCGGAATAACCGGCTCTTCCGGATTATCTTCCAAATCGAAGGCTCTAACTCTATCGTAACCGGAGCTCCTCGAAACTCACAGATAGATCCGTTGCTTGTTGAACTCTCGTAGCCTCCTCGATGGATGCCTTCTTCGTCATTTTGATCGTCGAGATCTTGTATGATTCGAGAATTGTTATTGGTATCGAAATCGACGCCCGGATTGTCGCTAGTTACGTAATCGTTAGAAACAGTCAAAACGTAGCCAACGCCATCACCCTTATCATTATATGATGTCACCGAAGTGAGCAGATAATCATACAAAATTAGAGGTTCGAGGGATTTCTCCCCCGAATCGGAAACAACTATCCTAGGATAAGCAGCCCCTAGTCTAGCCTTAGGAGTCTCGGTCCCCTCTTCTTCGTCAATTTTCTTCTTCTCTTCGATTGTCTCCCGTCGAGGTGGTTCTTCTATCGCAAGTGATAAGTACCGGCTTAACAGGTCTCGAACTCGAATTGAAGCTCGCACCGAAGCGGTTCGGATGTTTGTCTAAAATCTTCTTCGAAGATCTCGTCCAGTGCGGTAGTCCATCCATCGTCGGCTGCATGTGGATCTATCGGAATGACGGGATCGGTTGAGATAACATCGACGGAACCTCCTTTCGGGGTTCCTTCATGTACTCCTTCGGGATTGTTATATTTCCTTTCCGAAGGTTGTCGCTCGAGCCAACTTTTCAAGGTAATGCAGTCTTCTATCTCGTGCCCAAGCATCCGATGGTAGGGGCAAAAGTCGGGATCACCTTTCTTGTTGACTTCCTCCGGTCTTTGCGCTCGGCAACTTGAAATCCGGAGTTTTCATTGAGCTACGGAACATCTTTGGCATCGCTTCATTCTTGAATGGATATTCTCTCGCTCGAAGCTCCCTCAATGTACGTCGCTGACGAGACGGTTGCTCATACCGCGGAGACGACCGATAGCTGGACCGGGTTGCCGGTAATTTTGTTGTGGTTGTTGCGCCGTTCTGTGGTATTTCGTATCGGCTGTTTGCCTTTGTCAACCGCTGCAACGACCCTGCATTTCTTTTCGAAAGTCTTCACCGCTCGCTCGTCCGTCTTTGTCGCAAAACTTAATTGCTTCGCCTCTTCTGCAAGCTTCCGGCCTCGCTTAACAACTTCTCAAAAGTCTTAATAGAGGAATCCCTCGAGGAGAAGTGCTATCGGCCGTGAATGCTTTTAAGCAAGATGCCGATCGCATGTTGTTCTGCAGCTTGTGGTTCACACTTCATACTTAAATTTCTCCATCGAAGTATGTAATCCACTAGAGTTTCATTCGGTCTTTGTTTCTTACCACTAAATCACCTATAGTGATGTGGTGCCGAGCTCCGCAAATCGCTTAATGAAGAGGCTCTCTAGCTCGAGAATGTCTTTGCTGCATCCGTCTGGGTACCTCGCATACCACCGAAGGCGATCCCCGACGGATCGCTAACGAACCGTCGGAAGAGTAGCGCATCGCTCCCGCCGGCATTGCAACAACCGGCACGAAAGTGTGCAACATGCCGTCGGGGTTCCTGGCTCCGTCGAAGGTTTTAAACAGAGGTGGTACGAAGCCCTTTCGGGTATCGGGATACGTCGAATTCTTCCGGTAAGGTCTACCCGTCCGAATCGATGTCCCGTTCTTCGATTGTGCTAGGGCTTCTCGCACTCGGCCGTTCTACCAAGTTCTTGATATCCTTTTCGTGGATCATACTCTAGGTTGTATCCTTTTTCACTGGTCATCCCCATCGACGGATGTAATCTCCTTTCCTCCGTTTACGATGTGAATGACTTCTCGGGTGTCTCTCATGTGGTCAGTACTCGACTTCGGAGAGTGGCTAGAGCTACGGCCATCTCTTCCATCCTCTTCGCCATTCGAGCGATCGTGTCGTCCTTTTCCCGAAGCCGTTCTCTTCATCGCCCGGCTCCTCTCTTCTCGCGGCCGCAGGAGCACCTCGAGAAGATGATGAAGCTCGTGTCTCAACCATGTTGATTTCTCGCATATTCATCGTCCATGAATTCCGATGAGTCGATCTCGTCTCCGAACTTTTCTTCTCTTTCTTTTGCCAACCGTCTGGATGTCGGTTCTCAACTTTTCCATGGCATCTTCTAGCGGAGCTTTTCGTGTATCTTTGTGGTTGTCATGCGATGGTCGCCGGTCCTTTTTTCACGAGTCCCCTTCATCGCAAGTAGACTTTCTTCGCATTCCAGCTCTCCTCGGCGAGACTTTCTTTCTCGGGCCGTCGTTTCGATCCTCAATCGCCCCGTAGTGGACGCCACACCATCCTTCTAGCAACAGAAGGTCTAGCGACCGCATGGTCTATCGGCCAAATGTCGGAAGGTGGTATCCTCCCTAATCAGTAACCCCGATACTACGACAGCGGGCTAGCCTTCATTCTCTTGCTTGGCTTTTCTATCATGACGGCGGGTTCTACTCGGGGCCCAAGACGGGATTTGACTCGGCACCCGTCCTATCCTTCGTAGAATTTCCGACACGGGTGCAATTTTCCTTCTTCGCTAGCTTTTCTACCAAAGCTCGCAATGCGAGCAAACGGCGTAGTTCTAGTTCTTTTCTGCGGCTATCGTTGTAGTATGCGGGCCGAGGTAATGTGGCAGCAATCTTGCGAACATTCTCCTCATCCTCTCGCGGCGAGAGGGGATGGAACCCGCTTCCTCCCAAAAGTGGTATGTAGTCAGCAAAGTGGTGTATATTCTCGCAACCGTGTATATTCTCAGGCAACTCGGAATTTCCTCCGAGAAGGCAATCTCACAGCTCGGCTTCCCCGGCGATCCTTCTATTTCTATTTCTTCTTTGGGTCTTTGTCGCCGAAGGAATCTTCGAACCGGACCCGATTTCGAAGACGAAGGTCTTACAGAAGATCCGTACCCTCCACGGTAACAGTGCTTATCATAGCTTCCGGATTCCTTTCCCTTCGATTCGGCGTGTCGCGGTAGGTGCGTAAACAACTAGACCGCTGGGGGTAGTGGAGAATGAGTCCTCCCGCGGACAGCAAGTATTCCTCCTAGTCCGGACCCTTTCAGCAGGGAGGAAACTCTCGGGTCGACCCAAGGTCGAACTCGCGCGTGGTTCCTCACTCGTATACCTTGTTCGTCGCTGCAAAGAGGGAGACGCTCGGTGACTTCGACGTTCGTAGTTCTCGAATCCCCGTCCAAATCGGATGACCCCATTGTCGGCAAGCTCATCCTTATGCATTGGGCCGAAGTCCAGTCCGTTGGTGAAGGAGAAAATCGCTTCGGGGCTTCCATTTCGCAAGGTAGACTCTATTGTCGGCCCTAGTTATGCTTCTTTTCTTCGATGACGAAAAGAAAGGAATTGAAAAGAGTCCGAACTCATTCTTTGTTCATGTATTTATCATTTGTTAAAAGAATCACTTATTAGAGGGTTTGTTTATTTAGAACGGAATGTTCAAAGGTGTAGAGAAGGTAAGGAATCCGATTCGAAAGGAAAAGAAAGTCTTAAGCAAGACTTCCCGACTCGAAGGATCACTCCTAAACTAACACCTATCTGGGTCCACCCCACCTCGTAAATGAGGTAAAGGATCTCGGAACCTCTCGTTTAGGGGTATCTAAACAAATGGCTCCTAAATCCGAGAGAATGTTGGCTATGCTTGTTCAAGATAGAAATGAACATAGTATTCCAACGAAAGAAGGGTAGCTCGATCCATTAGGGACATGGATACACTACCGATTTTTGAAAGCGTAATTATTTCGATTATAATGGAGAGAGGAATTCTCCTCAGATGGAGTCGCCGTAAATCCCGCTCGGCATATTTTTAGGTCGTGTTTTATTTCAAGAGGGGTCGCCTAACGTAAATCGTCTGCGAATTTTTAATTTAATTAAAATAAATAATTTGAAAAGTAGTATTTGATTTTGAAAATAATTTTAAATTTGAAGGTTTTAAGATATGAAATTAAACCGATCTCACATCCCAAATAGTTTATATAAACGAGCACCGCACCACAAACCGTGTATCTATCCCTAAGGATAGTACACACCGCTCGATCATGGGGCTTCGATTAGATAAACTAGAAGATTAGTGACATCCGTTTGGTCCGCGAACCAATTTTATAAGCCGACAAGTTTCCCCCGCTTAATATGAAAACATTAAACAGGGTTTATATTACTCCGGGTTCTTTAAAATTCTCTATAAGGGCAAGCCCCTATAGTTAATTACATCTTAAGTGACGGAATCACCTAAGAAAACTCTCGATAATAATCAATGATTCTCGCTCTCAAGAATTTCAAAGTTTAAGGTTTTCAAAGATCGAATTTCGAAGTTTCAATAGGAATGGATCAAATTTTTGGAACATTTTGTTTTGTGAATCCAAAGGAAGAAAGGTAGGAGAAATCACCGATTCGAAGTGAACTTCGATAATTTCCCGACTATCCTATCGTTTCGCTTCGAATTTAGAAAAGTCCTAATGTTTATTTGATATTTCAATCTTGCCAATTTCAATTAATTAGGGCTTATATTTGTATGATAAAATCAAACAAATAACTCTAGAAGATGTGAGGGTTTATTGTCGTATCGGACGACTACCTCGGAATCCTAAGACCTGCTAGGGCTTAATTTGCAATGCAAATGCCTAACGAAGAGTCGAGGATTTATGTCGCACTAGTGCAAGCTACCTCGAAGTCCTATGGCTTGGTTGTTTTAATTCTAGGAAAGTTTTGCTCGAAGTAGACTCGTGTTTTGCCGATGACGATGGTCGTGCCGCCCACCATGCTCCGAGCTCCTCGTTGTTGCAGAGGTTTAGTTTTAGAAATCATAAATCGGAGTCGAGAAAAGTGTTTTCGTTTAGAGAAAATCTTAATTTCCAGGTGTTTTTTATGTTTTATTTAAAACAAATCTTAAAGTTGATTATAACGACACCTGCTAAGATCCCACTGGCTCCATCCTTCCGCATCATTATTTTTATCTGATTCACTTAGTCCAGTATGAATTTGCTAAACTCAACCGAATGAGTTCCACACTTTCATTTAGACCGTGGAAATCCCGTTAAGCAACACGTAGGTTACATCATCCGAGGTATTCCCGATCATCCAACATGACGTTTTAGTTTAGTTGCAATCGTAGTTTTGTGTTCTCGTTTGTGATTAAATTTCGAGTTGTTTTATATTTTGAAATGTTGTGGCGGTGAATTTTATCTTGCAATGACTTTTAACTTAGTTTTGGTTTCAGCTTTAGTGGTCTATCCTAAAGGTGTGGGTTTTCATGCAACAGCTTGTTTTATCATGCAAGAAAAGTAAAATGCATTCGCAATAAAGTAAATTGCAATAATGTAAATTGCAAGAAAGTAAATCGCAATAAAATAAAAGCGTACCCGGAGGGTCTTCCCGTCATCCCAAGCCGCACTTAAAACACAATTAGAATATTTAAGCAAGTTCCTAGGTAAAGCTAAGGGAAAGGTTATGGTTTTCTACCAAATTCCTAATCCTATAGCTAGTCATCTCCTATGACGTCTAGGTTCTTTGGTTTTGGTTTAAGGACGATTTTCTTCATCAAACAATAATCAAATTCAATTGTTCTTATAAATATCCTATCATATCGAGGAAGTGCTTAAGAAGGATCTTAAACATCTTTTCAATATTTCTAGGATTGTTTTAAGTCCAAATGAATTTAATTATATAAATGAATCGATCGTCCGAGGTTTTCAAGTCTTGTTAACTCGCTTCAATGAACTGAGACATTCGAATATCCTATGAGTGAGATAACACTTCATTTGATGTTCCATTTAGGAGTTATAATAATCAAAGCTTTCAAGGGTAAATTAAGTATTCAAATGATTCGATTTAAGTTAAAGGGTTTAAATTTGGAATGGTGTTCAAGTTGCTTTATATTTAGTTTAATTTAATTTAATTTGATTTGATGTTTAATTAATTTGATTTAATTTAATTTAATTTAATTATTTAATTTAATTTAATTTAATTTAATTTAATTTAATTATTTAATTTAATTTAATTTTTTAATTTAATTTAATTTAATTATTTAATTTAATTTAATTTAATTGTTTAATTTAATTTAATTTAATTATTTAAATTTAATTTAATCTTAATTTAATTTATCTTTAATTTACTTTATTTTTAATTTTAATCGAAATTTCAAAAGAGTTTAATAATTTAATTAAGTCTTTTAATATTTTAAATTTGAGTTATCATTTTAATTAAAAATTGAGTATTAGTTGATATAATTGATTTAGGGATTTTTAAATTAAAGAATAAATCTCTTCCTAATAAAGATCCCTTATTTTAATAATTCCAATTTTATTATTCTTCCAAATTTAATCTATTATTTAATTAAAGTTTAATCATTTTAAAATTATTTAATGGGTTTCTACCCTTTAATTATTTAAATTTCAATCATCCAAATCAGATTAAGATCAAATATTTTACTTGTTGACTTTTTATTAAACCTAAAGTTTTAATTAAGGGTTAAAAGTTTAATTACCATTTTACCCTTTAAGCTTAATAATTTCATAACTCATTAAATTGAATTCAAATGAACTTGAAATTTTTATGTGACTTCACTCATATGTCAATAAAGACATGAGAGGAGAAAATGTGATTTTTCTGTATTTAATTTATTTATATAATTATTTTTGGTGGAAAATAGAGATTTTCAAGGAAAATTTGATAACATGACCAAAAGAAAGTTTCTGTCCTTAATAAAATTAGGGGACATTCCTAATGACTAGAGAAGCACTTGGACCAATTTTGGTGATTTTTTGAATTATATTATTTTTATTATAATTATTTTGAGTTTTGGAGTGTTAATTAATTTAAAAATAAAATAAATGTTGAAAAATGGATTTTATATTTTTCAAAAATCTCTCTGATATCAAGGAAACTAGAGAAGCAAATTTTGCAATTTTCTGATTTTTTTATGATTTATTGTAATTATTTTAGTGAAAATGCTAGAAAATACATTTTTTTAATTTTAAAATTACCCTAGGGCTTTAAAATTTAATATCTCACTAAATAGACTTAGGAAAAATGTGGGATTTGTTCCTAAGTGATTAAAATTCAAAATGTGACATTTTGGTGAATTTTATTATTTTTGTGATTTTTATTATTTTTAATTATTAAAAATATTAAAATATTATTAAAAATCAACTTTTTTAGAAAATTGAAATTTTAATTTTCTTAGGTTCCCCTGATATCAGAGAGGCTCCAAAACCAATTTGGTGAATTTTTAAAAAGTATTTTAAAAGTTATGAATTTTTAAAGTTTAAAATGGCTAAGCGGCTTAATCAACCCAATTAGTGGGGCTAACCAAGTCCAATCGACCTCAAATTTTTATGGTGGATTCCTCTCGATCCTAAAGGTCAGTGGAGAATTGATTTCAAGTCAATTTGATACCCGGTTAACTCTAATTAATTAAAGACCTATTTTGGGTGTTTAAGCCAATTAGGGTTAATCTGAGTGAATTAACTCAAGTCCTATTTTTCCTAGTGGTTCTCTGGTCATAAGGAACATCACCAAATATTTCTAGAATTTATTTCACAACATGCTAATTTTTGGAATTAAAATACTCAAAACAGACAACATGCATTTGAAAAATAAATAACTTTTCACAGAGATGGCCTCGACCTTGGAAAATTCAGGGAATGTTCCCAAGTTCAGAGGCTTCAAAAGCCCTATGGTCTCATGCCATGGTGAATTGTATACATGCATGGAGAATTAAATGTATGCAGAGAGTAAATAAATCATAAAAAATAAAATACTTAATGAAATTAAATGATTTCTTTTCCACATTGTTCTCCTCCGTTCACTCGAGCAAGGGGGTATTTTTATTTTATTTTTGTGATTTTTCTACACAAAGATATGGATTTTTGAAGTTTAGGGAATTAAATAAATAAGAAAATACCCTAATTTTCTATTTATCCACGCGCGCCGCCGAAACCTCGGCAGCTCCGAACGCACACGCGTCGCGCTCCCATTCGACGCCGCCACCCGAGTCGCGCAGCCGGGCCCCGCGGTTCTCGTATCGTCTCCCGGTCCGACGCAATCCCGGCCGTCCGTGCGCGCGTGTATCGAATGGACGGCATCCGTTCATCGTCCCCAAGTGTTCTCACCCGAGAGCCGTCCACACTAAATCCCTAAGATCTCACTCGATTCTCAATGGATTTTCATGTTCTTATACTCTATGGATTCGTCTCGAAGAGACGAACACATCTATACGGCTAACATGCATTGGAACTAAGGCATTTGAAATGTAGAATCTTCGAAGCTCGGGATGAAGAGTTAGCTCATACCTTGGCTCGGAGAAGTGTGGCTTCAATCCGAGAGTTGTTGCACCTTCGATCGGGTCCTAAGCAAGCTCCGCATGAAGTCTCCCGGTCCGGTGAATTGTCCGGATATGATTTCGACCAAGCCCGATCACAAAGCTTGGAGGTCGGAGCAACTGGGTGGCCCTGGAGATGGGGCTTTTAGTGGTGGACACCTTCCCTCGGTCCGGTGAAGGTGTAGAGCCAATCAATTCGGGAATCGGCTCACCGCGGAGAAGTGTCCCGGTTTTGGGCTAAAGTTCGAGCTCAAAATCGGGCTCGCTAGAAGGAATCGGGTCGGAATTCGGCCGGGATCGGTGCTCTATGTGTAGAGAGTGATCCGGAGTGATTTTGGCGGAGTTTCCTTAAGGTTTTGTTTCAGCTCCTCTCATGGCCGAGAGGGGTGGAGTTTAAATAGGAGAGGGCGGAAGGCCTCTCGCAGGGAGTTAGGGCTTCGGGATCACCTGCTCCGGTGAGGAGAAGATCAGCCATGGTGACCACTGGGCATGGGGCGGCCTCAGTAAGTGAGAATTTCAATGTTGGCTCACATGCGAGCTCTCGGCCATGGTGTTTTCCGGCGGCTCAGTGGCCGGCCGGCTGTGCAATGGTCACCATCTTGGTCGAGTGGGTCGTAGTTTGGGTTTAGTGTAGGCAATCGAGGTTTGACATGTGTAAAGGAGTTTGATTTAAATGGAATGGGAGAAGACTCACTTTGGCTTGGTTTGGGTCAACCCACCATTTTGGGCTTGGTGCACCCTTCCAAGCTCTAATTTTGAGCCGAGGGAATCATTTAGGTCAGCTTAGAAGGAATGGTGAAGTCTCCATCCATGATGAGGCGGCTAAACATGGTTTAGTGTGTGACATGATTAAGGTAAAAAGGGTTAAAGGAGGTTTAAGAAAGAACCCCCTCTTCTTGCCATAAATGGACTAATGACAAGTCAAAGCCCTCATGGCTTCATGTGGCTTCGAGAATGGCTTGTTCATGGCTTCATTTGGCTTGGGAAAAGGTTGATTTGTTTCATGAAAAGGGTTTTAAGAAATTTTTTGGTAATTTGATGGGAATTTGGATGAAGCTTCATTTCGGGATAATTCAATGATGATTTTAGGACTTAGGTAATGGATTTAATTAAATGGATGACAAATGGAGATGTCATGTGGGCTTTAGTGGTAGATTTGGGCTTTTGAATTTTCAAGGAAATGGGCTTTTAGAAAGGTTTAAGGGAAGTGGGCTTTTAAGTTAGGGGTGTGTTCATGGATGGGAATTTTTGTAGAAGTTTGGGCCAAATAGTTGTTGGTTTTGGTTTAGGGATGTTTCATGAATAACTTGAAGCAAATTTGGGGTAGTTTGGGCTTGAATTGGGTCGAATTTGGGTTTATTCGGTAAATGGGCCAATGTAGGTCAAATGGGCTAACTTGGGCCAATGTTGGGCTAGGGTTGAAATTGATGTAAAATAAATATTAAGAAATGTTTATGGGAGTGTTTCAAAGAGGTTTTGGCTTTGGTTGGGTTTTAATTTTGAGGTTTGGGCCTATTCTGGGTTAGATTTGGGTTTAGGTCAAAATCGGGCTTTTTTGATTTTCGGGTTGAATTTGAGTGGGGTTTGGGTCAAAATCTTGGGCAAATCATGTTAGTGTTTTGTTTATGAGGATGTTAAGGAAGGTTTAGAAAAGATTTGGGGTTAATTGGAGTTGAATTGGGTTAGTTTGGGCTAAGTTTGGGTCATGGGTCCAAATTTGGGCTTTAAGGCCCAAAGTGAAATTGGATCCAAATGTCAATCAAATTGGACTTGGATTTGGTCTAAATTGGTATTGGGAATGTTGAATTGAAGTTTAGAATTGAATTGGACCAAAATTGGGGTCAATTGGGTAGGTTTGGTTTGACATCGGGTCCACTTTCGGGTTAAAATGGTCAATTTGGGGTTTTGACAAAAGTAGGGTAAATTGACAAAATTGGCCCATGGTGTAGTTGGACAAAATGAAATTGGGAATATTTGGGATTTTCTGGAATTTTTTGGGAATTTTCTGAATTTTTTGGATTTTTAGGCCAAGAAGGGTATTTTGGGTATTTGGAGGGTATTGGGAGGTTTTCTTGGAATTTTTGGTATTTTTGGGTATGGATGATCAATTTGAGTGATGTGGAGGTGTTTGGGATTGATTTTGGAAAATTTTAGGTAATTTGGAAATTTTGCAAAAATTTGGGTAATTTCAAGTGTTTTGGGTAGGTTTAGTAGTGTAGTGGTCCCGGGGTCAAAAATTGAAAATTTGGGAAATTGAAGATCGGGTGAATTTGAGTGGGAAGAAATCATTTTGGTTGAGCCATGAAGCCATTTCAAGCCCATATGAGCCATGAAAGGACTCATTTGAGGCATTCACTATGTTGTTCCTAACCCTTCAGCCAAGGGCTTAGGGGTTAAGGACCATCCATGTGGATCACCTATATGAGTCGGGAGGTCAAGTTGGGTATGGGTGTGGTTTTAGGAAGTGTGTGGAAATGTAGTGTGTAAGTGTAGTGTGTATGTAAGTGTATGTGTAAGTCAGCCCCTTCACTGCACCAAGCCACCTGCAGGAGTCCTAAGGCCAAAGAGTCCTATAGGAACTCATCCTTTAAACTTCTACATTTGATTTCAACCCTCTAGGTGATTAGGGGTCTATAGTCAAGTTTGTGGAGTTTGCAGGGAGTTTAGAAGTGGTTTGAATTTCTAAAAGGCGGGTCCCAATTCTAGTCCTCTAAGATAGTCAAAGGAAAAGCCTAAGGCTAGATCCTGAGCACTAAAAAGAAGAAAGGAAGACCTCATCAAAAATGAGGTCAACAACCAGCATGCTCAATACTAGAGTCAGAAGAAATTACAGAAGTCAACTTGAGAAGTGGAAGAGTTCTACCTCCTAGAATGGGTCCAAAGGACAAAGGAAAGCAGGAGGGGAACAGTGCATCAAAGGTGACTTACAGCCATTCTCCGTACATGAGATTGGAATCCATGAAGACGCAGCTTATTATGCACCACCGAAGAAAACAATCTTCTCCAGAGATACCATAACAAATGAAAAAAAGAAAGTTCAGGACAACGAAGAACCTGAAGTTCTAGTCCAACAGTCACTCACCACTCCCTTACGGCGAGATGGTGAAGGTTTCTTCACAACTCGCATCCGAGGTCGAGGCCGGGGACGAGGTCGTGGTAGAGACGTTAGGACAGTTGGACGAGGGAACCGGCCATCAATGTTGATTGGGAAGACGAGCTTCGAAGAAAAAAAGAGATCAAATAAGAAGCAGCGACAATAAGTCGGAAGAAGCCGCAATTCAAGATCTCTCTCGAAGATGAAAAGAACGAAGAATACAAATCGATGTACGAGAAGATTAACCACTATGTACATACTATGACCCTGACCCCGATCCATTCTAATAAGATCGAGGGTATGGTGGTCAAAGATGTACGTAGCGGCGGTGCAAAGCCAATCAAATTCTACCGTGGTACTTCTTCCTCCAAAACTGAGAATAATGTACAATTTGAAGATGTCACTTCATCAGAATTAATGGAATTGCCTTTTGAGTGGTACTCTCCCTGTGTTCAAAATTTAATTCAGCGTGGTTTCTTACCTCAAAAATGGACAAAAATTCAATCACAACATTTTGAAAAAATATGGAATAACTCCGGTCGTCCACCCAATTCAAAGCATGGTCTCGGATTCGGCACAGTAGGATCAGTTGACGATACTGAATTTTGCTTGGTTGTCACTTGCGAGTCTAATGAAAACTGCATGGAAACTACAGAAGAATTTGAAGATTTACAAATTGGAGACGCTCCTCCAGAATTCGAAGAAGAGATCAAATCTACAATTGATGAGTTAACAGAAGTTAACTTAGGTACTAGCGAAGAGCCTAGACCTACCTTTGTTAGCTCCTTGCTCAATAAAGAAGACTCCGAAGGAATAATCAAGTTATTATTGGAATTTAAAGATTGTTTTGCTTGGAGCTACGACGAGATGCCAGGACTAGCTCCAGAGGTCGCAGTCCATAAGCTAGGAGTGGATCCTACTTCCGTTCCAGTTAAACAAGGTCCCAGAAGAATGCGTCTAGAAATCGAACAACAAGTCATAGCTGAAGTTAAAAAGCTAATAGACGCTAAATTTGTCCGTGAAGAACAATACCCGAGTTGGTTAGCCAATGTGGTGCCGATCGAAAGAAGAATGGTCGGATCGGAATTTGTGTGGACTTCGGAGATTTAAACAAGGCATGTCCAAAAGATGAATTCCCTCTACCTATCCTGAATTATTGATCGACATTGCTTCGACACATGAAATATTCTCATTCATGGATGGATCTTCGGGATACAACCGGATAAAAATGGCTCCGAGAAGATGAAAAGCTTACGAGCATTCAGAACGCCGATCGGAGTATATTGCTACACATAGTGATGCCATTCGGATCGAAGAACGCAGAGCAACCTACCGTAGAGCAATGACAAGAATTTTTGATGATCTCATCCACAATCAAGTCGAATGCTACGTGGACGATGTGGTCATCAAAAGCAAAGTAAAGGACAACAACCTGTATGATTTGAGAATTGTTTTCGAACGATTAAGGCAATTTAACCTTAAGATGAACCCCTTAAAATGCGCCTTCGGCGTCACCTCCGGGAAATTCTTAGGTTTCGTTGTCCGACATTGTGGAATTGAAATCGACCTAGAAAAGATTAAAGCTATCACAGAAATGCCGCCTCCCAAAACCTTAAAACAACTACGATCTTTTCAAGGGAAGTTGGCATATCTTCGACGCTTTATCTCGAACTTGTCAGGTAGGTGTCAGCCTTTCTCGGCACTAGTTAAAAAGGAAGCCAAATTTATTTCGGGAAGAGAAATGCCGTAGAGGCCTTCGAGGACATTAAACAATATTTAATGACACCTCCCGTCCTAGCAGCCCTGGTCTCGGGTAGACCGCTGATACTTTATACCGCGGCTTTAGATGACTCTCTCTGAGCCCCGTTAGCCTGTGTCAATGATGAGGGTAAAGAAAATGCTCTTTACTACCCGAGCCATCGTTTACTTCCGACGGAGATAAGGTATCCCTCAATTGAAAAGCATTGTTTGGCCCTGATCTTCGCCGCTCAAAAGCTCAGGCACTACATGCTTTCTCATAAGGTCAACCTGATCTCGAAATTTAATCCATTGCAATACTTGATGACCCGTCCAAAGCTTTCCGGCAGACTTGCCAGATGGTCGATGATATTATTGCAATTAGATATAACTTTCGTGCCTCTTTGTGCCGTAAAGGGACAAGTCTTAGCAGACTTCCTCACAGCACACCCTTTGCCGGCAGAATCTCCTCTCATTGATGACTTGCCAGATGAACAAATAATGAGCCTAGAAGACCCTGATGATCGACGTTGGGAATTATATTTCGACGGGGCATCTTCAAGACACAAAGACGAAGAGTCTCAAGTGATAGTGCCCGTAAGGCAGGAATCGGATTAATCTTTATAACACCGGAGCGGGGGATGTTAAGATACTCCTACCACTTGACGAACCGTGTACAAACAACGAAGCGAATACGAAGCCCTCATAACAGATCGGAATTAACTATTCAAATGGGGATAACAGACATCAACATCTACGGGGATTCACAGTTAATCATTCAACAGATCGCCGGAGAGTACAGGATTTTAAAGCCAAGGCTCGAGCAATACTTCCAGTATGCCATACAACTATTGGAACAAATTCTGAATGTGACAATCTACAAAATTCCCAGAAAAGAAAATGCTTTAGCAGATGCGTTAGCTCGCCTCGCAAAAGAATTTGCCTGTTTGCAAGATGAGTCAGTAGAAGTGTTAGTTCACGGACGTCGAGTCCTATCACAACTCAACATGGACACAATACACAAATCGGAAAAGAAGAAGAATCAGTTGCAACAGTGACGGAAAACACGGAAGATTGGTGACGACCATTAATAGACTACACCGCAAACAGAAAAACTACCAGACGATAGGTCGCTAGCCCATCAGATCAAGAAAATAACTCTGTCCTACGCACTAATAAACAACACGTTATACAGAAGGTCTTTCGATCAAATGTGACTAAGGTGCCTAAGCGGGTCCGAGGCCCGTGAAATTGTTAAAGAGGTGCATTCGGGACTCTTTGGCGCTCACCAGTCAGGTCCGAAGTTGAAAATGAAAATTAAAAGACTAGGGTACTACTGACCCTCGATGATGACCGACTGCATGAAAATCGCCAAGAGCTGTCACCAATGCCAAGTGCACGGAGTGGTTCTACACCAACCTCCAAATGTGTTACATCCGATAATTGCGTCGTGGCCATTTGAATGTTGGGGCACAGATATAGTGGGTCCGATAGAACCACCATCTTCAAAAGGACATCGCTTCATTCTTGCGGCTACAGATTACTTTTCCAAGTGGGCAGAGGTAGTTCCACTCAGAGAAGTGAAAGCACACCACGTGCTACGCTTTTCAAGAACCAAGTTGTCTACCGTTTCGGAGTGCCGCGCAGATCATCTCGTATAATGGGTCAGCATTTAGAAGCACACAAATCAACAATTTTGTCGGAGACGCGGAATCGATCGGCGATATTCAACAATTTACTACCCAAGAGCAAACGGCCCTGCCGAGGCTTTTAATAAAACTCTCGTTCAAATCTTAAAGAAAACCTTGGACGATAATAGGAGAAATTGGCACGAGAAGTTATTAGAAGCCTTATGGGCCTACCGGACAACCTTCAGAACTCCTACTCAAGCTACACCTTACTTTCTGGTGTATGGGTCCGAGGCAGTGTTACCTTTAGAGGTTTAGCTTCCTTCACTCAGGATTGCGGTTACAAACAAAATTACGACAGAAGAGAACGCCAAATTACGACTAGAGGAATTAGAAAGCCTGGAAGGTAAAAGACTTGCAACGCAGCAGAATTTAGAATTATACCAAGCTAAGATGGTTTAAGCCCATGACAAACTGGTCCGCCCAAGAACCTTCAAAGTTGGAGACTTAGTTCTCGTTCTCAAAAGACCTATCCTTACACACCGCAAGATAGGAGGAAAATTTGAACCCACTTGGGAAGGACCGTTTGTGGTTGAAGCAGGATACTCGGGAGGTTCCTACCGCCTAGTGAATTGCCAGGGAGAACGACATATGCTTCCGATCAACGGACGATACTTGAAAAAGTGTTACGCTACCTGATGTTTTGAAGGAATGAATTCTTCATCCCTAGAAGCACTGGAGAAGTAATTACTTATGACTGGGTTCGAGCCCAAAAATAATAAAAAATGTGCTAAAATAATAAAATCATGATAATAAAGTTTTCCTTGTTTTCTCTTCCAATCAAAATCTCTTCCCTGATCTTATCCCACTTCATTCCTGTTAAATTTAAAAATATAAGAGTAATAAAAAAAAGTGTCTTTAATAAACATTTTTTTAATGTTCTTGTTCTTAGTACAGCCCCTGATCCTTTTCCTTATCTTTTCGCAGGGAAATGTCGAACGGGCGGTTGGTCCTGAACTTTAGAAATGGCGTAAGCCTTGCACTCAACGAAAAGAGGGTGAAAGATGGAGCGATAATCGAGATCGACTCGACTTCGCACCAGCAGGCTCCGCAATATGAGGAAAGTGACCGGGTCCCGGCTGATCGAGAGGAACCGCCCAGTCGACAAGAATGAAAGTGGGTGGCCCAAGCCACCAATCCGAAGCAAGATAAAAAGAAAAACAAACACCGAAGAAGACAAGAAAATCAAGTCCGTAGTCGCTACGACAGAGGGCGAGCTTGTCGGCGCCGCGCCTACGGAGATTCGGAAGTTCGAAGAGCTACTCGACGACAACGCAACGAAGAAATAAGAATCACCGTATCCGTAAGATGTTAACCTAACTAGCGACGGACCGGCGCGACGAGGCGGTTAGCACTGCCGAGACATACACTTCAAGGAAGCCAGTTCACCAGGTACCGGAAGAAAGGTGGCCAGCTCCTAGGATAACAGGAGGGACCAGGGAAATCTCACGAAGGTCAGAAGAAAGAAGGCTACCACGCCACCAGATAGAACCACCAGTAATGCATAACCTTGTTGCGAAGCAACCCCGGAGGATGTCCCGACGGACATCATCCCCGAGGAGCCGAGGTATGCAGGAGAACGTGAAGGGATTGAGCCGTATATCCCACAATATGTCACCAGGCCCCGCCATTTACAGATTATTCTAGAGTACGAATGTAGAATGTTGAAAAGAAAACTTTTGAATACTTCGAGAGAATCAGAGGCAGAAAGATCAATATACTAGAAGGCCTCGAGCTACATACAGACGTATTCTCAGAATATGAACAACAACAAATCATGGATTGCATCCGAGATTTGAAAAGAATGGGCCGAGCTGGCCGCCTAAGAGAAAACACCTACTCGAACCCCGGAGATGGATGCCGTGGAAAGGTAGAATTACGATACAATGCGGATGTCGTTACAACTTCGCGTAACACGTAAAGGGAAACCCACCAGTGGATACTCCGTCATGGCCAAGTGGATCTAATGTCATTAGTCATCAAGAGAATGGTAAAGAGATTGATAACATGGAGGGTACTCGCCGACAGATTGCATACCCAATAGCCGCATTATTAACATTTACAAGCAGGTGACCGCATACCCCCACACATAGATCACCACGACTTTGTCGACCTTTCGCAAAGTCTCTTTCCCGAACGAGTGTAACATCATGTTCGGATCCGACCTCCGGATAGCAGCCCGTGTGAGTTCCGAGGGCCGTTGAAGATACCATTACCGGTAGGTTCCGTCATGATACCGAAGGGAAACGGAGCAGATGTCACTAAACATTGCATACCAGGAGTACATGTGAAGCGGATCTCGGCTACTTTCGAAGGATAGACGACATGAAGACACCTTACCACTTCCAGCCGTGACCCAAAGCTAGAGAGCCTCCGCCTTACGAGTCGTGAGTTACATGGAAAATATCACACCTCCAATGTACATCCATACGGCATCCTTGCCAAGGATGGCTTGGAAGGTGATGTTATTGACCATGTACCTCACTATTCAGACATGGATTTTTGACAGATACCTTTTAGATGGATCAACAAAGATCATACATAGTCCGTTTTGAGTCTATATGGATTGTATGAGATATATTCCAGATCGAATTGTATGATGTATCTTCAACATGATTGGAATGAAAGTGACCATGTCACATTTTTGGCCTTCACCTCTTTTGTGCAAATTGACTGGGAAACACCATTAAAGTTAAATGAACTTCGAACAAAGAACAGAAAAGAAATAAACAAAAAAAATAAAAGAAAACTTTCCTTAAAAATCTAAAAATAACGAACACCAAACTCACATGGACATTAAATAAATAAAATAAATTTGAATCGTTAAAAGATAAAAAAAGTGAACATAAATTTCAAATCAAATCTAAATCGAAAATTCAAATTCAATCTTTCCAGATTCCAAATCTCAATCAAAAATTCAAATTCAATCTCCCAAATCTGAAATCCAATCCGTTCTTCTCTTTCCATTGTCCGGGATGGAAGTGGTTGATTCCACTGACACAGATCGAATCTGATGGCGAGGAATTAAACTCAATCCAAACCAGCAACTTTCGATTAACTCTTTTGAATGAGATATGTAACATCTACATGTTCCATCATAATTTGTTTCTTTCCAAAAAAAGGTCTTCTACAACTTTCATGAAATTTTCGAAACACCAAAATTCCACACTTTTCAAATCAACACTACAAATCTTTGCAAAGTCAATGACTACATCAAATTCAAACTTTTGGGGTTGAGGATTTTACATCCGAGACTGCATTGCTTTAGGATTCTTTCCCTACCGCAATGAAATACATCAAAATTCAAATTTTTGGAGTTGAGGATTTTACATCCGAAACTGCATTGCTTTCGGATTCCTTCCCTATCGCAATGAAATACATCAAATTCAAACTTTTGGAGTTGAGGATTTTACATCTGAAACTGCATTGCTTTAGGATTCTTTCCCTATCGCAATGAAATACATCAAATTAAAACTTTTGGAGTTGAGGATTTTACATCCGAAACTGCATTGCTTTAGGATTCTTTCCCTAACGCAATGAAATACATCAAATTCAAATTTTTGGAGTTGAGGATTTTACATCCGAAACTGCATTGCTTTAGTATTCTTTCCCTATCGCAATGAAATACATCAAATTCAAATTTTTGGAGTTGAGGATTTTACATCCGAAACTGCATTGCTTTAGGATTCTTTCCCTATCGCAATGAAATACATCAAAATTCAAATTTTTGGAGTTGAGGATTTTACATCCGAAACTGCATTGCTTTAGGATTCTTTCCCTATCGCAATGAAATACATCAAATTCAAACTTTTGGAGTTGAGGATTTTACATCCGAAACCGCATTGCTTTAGGATCCTTTCCCTATCGCAATGAAATACATCATATTCAAACTTTTGGAGTTGAGGATTTTTCATCCGAGACTGCATTGCTTTAGGATCCTTTCCCTATCGCAATGAAATAAATCAAATTCAAACTTTTGGAGTTGAGGATTTTACATCCGAAACTGCATTGCTTTAGGATTCTTTCCCTATCGCAATGAAATACATCAAATTCAAACTTTTGGAGTTGAGGATTTTACATCTGAAACTGCATTGTTTTAAGATCCTTTCCCTATCGCAATGAAATACATCAAATTCAAACTTTTGGAGTTGAGGATTTTACATCCGAAACTGCATTGCTTTAGGATCCTTTCCCTATCGCAATGAAATACATCAAACCAAATTCTTGGGGTTGAGGATTTTACATCTGAAACTGCATTGCTTTAGGATTCCTTCCCTATTGCAATGAAATACATCAAAAAATCAAACTCTTGAGGTTAAGGATTTTACATCCAACACCGCATTGCTCTGAGATCTCTCCTCATTGTAATGATTCAATCCAATCAATTCAATTTTCTTTTGAGGTTGAAGATGTTACATCTAAAACCACAAAATTCCAATTTTCATTTCAAGTTCAAATCCCTTCAAATTAATTTTGACAAAACTTCAATCTAAATTAAAACTCAAACTAAAATCTGAACTTACACATCAAAACTTAAACTGAAACAAAATGAAATCTAAATCGAAATTCCCCGCATCATGTGATTTGGAATTCACCACCTTTTCCTTTCCCCAGCGAGAGTTTAGGAATCTCCAGTCTCAGAGATATACTAGACACTCCCCAGCGAAAATTCTTCTACTTCGTCCTATGTTTGTCACTTGGACATCTGTGTTGGTTTTGTTGATCTCTTCGGTCAACGCCAATACGCGCGGTGTGCTTGGTTAGCTCACCACACCTATTGGGGGTCCATTTGTTGACCTCATTTTTGATGAGGTCTTCTCTTCTTCTCTTCAGAACTTAGGATCTAGCCTTAGGATTTTCCTTTGACTATCCTAGAGGATTAGAACTGGGACCCACCACTTAAAAATTCAAACCACTTCTTAACTCCCTGCAAACTCCACAAACTTGATTGTAGACCCCTAATCACCTAGAGGGTTGAAATCAAATGTGGAAGTTTAAAGGATGAGTTCCTATAGGGCTCTTTGGCCTTAGGACTACCCTGGGTGGTCTGGTCTGGTGAGGGGATGACTTACACATACACTACATTTATGCACTACACCTTCACACACCTCCTAAAACCACACCCATACCTAACTTGACCTCCTGACTCATAAAGGTGACTCACATGGATGGTCCTTAACCCCTAAGCCCTTGGCTAAGAGGGTTGGGAACCACATAGTGAATGCCTCAAATGAGTCCCTTCATGGCTCATGTGGGCTTAACATGGTTTCGTGGCCCAACCAAAATGATTTCACTCCACTTACAATTACCCAATCTTCAATTTTCCAAATTTATAATTTTTGACCCCGGGACCCTACACCCGCCTAGCCTACCCAAAACCCTTGAAATCCTTCAAAATCACCTAAATTACCCAAAATTCCTCAAAATTAACCCCAAGCATTCCCACATTACTCAAATTGATCATCCATAAACAAAAATACCAAAAATTCCAAAAATACCTCCCAATACCCTCCAAATACCCAAGATACCCCTCTTGACCCAAAAATCCAAAAATTCAGAAAATTCCCAGAAAATTCCAAAAAATCCCAAATATTCCCAATTTAATTTTGTTCAACTATACCATGGGACAATTTTGTCAATTTACCCTACTTTTGTCAAAACCCCCAATTTAACCCATTTTAACCCTAAGTGAACCAAATGTCAAACCAAACCTACCCAATTGACCCAAATTCTGGTCCAATTCAATTCTAAACTTCAATTCAACATTCCCAACACCAATCTAGACCAAATCAAAGTTCAATTTGATTGACATTTGGATCCAATTCCACTTTTGGCCTTAAGGCCCAATTTGGACCCATGACCCAAACCTAACCCAAACTCACCTAATTCAACTCCAATTAACCCCAAATCTTTTCTAAACCTTCCTTAACATCCCTACAAACAAAACACTAACATGATTTGCCCAAAATTTAGACCCAAACCCCACTCAAATTCAATCCAAAGCCAAAAAGCCCAATTTTGACCTAAACCCAAACCTAACCCAAATGAACCCAAACCCCAAAATCAAAGCCCAACCAAAGCCAAAACCTCTTTGAAACACTCCCATAAACATTTCCCAACATTTATTTTACATAAATTTCAACCCTAGCCCAACATTGGCCCAAGTTAGCCCAATTTGACCTATATTGGCCCATTCACCAAAGAAGCCCAAATCACTCCCAATTTGCTCCAAGTCACTCATGACACATCTATGAGCTAAACCAAACAATTATTTGGCCCAAACTTCTACAAAATTCCCATCCATAAATCTATTCTTAAACCAAAATCCCACTTACATGGAAACCTTCCTAAAAGCCCAAATTTCATGCTAAAGCCCATATGACAATTGCTCTACATCACACCCTTAATTAAAATCAATCCCTAAGTTTGAAAATTCATCATGAAGCCATTCTAAATTAAGCCCTCTACAAATTCCCATCAAAATACCAAAATTTTTCTTAAATCCATTCCCATGAAATTGACCCAACTTTTCCCAAGCCAAAGGTGAGCCATGAAGCCACTCTTAAGCCACATGCGAAGCCATGTGAATTGTTTGACATGTGACCATACCACATCGGGTAAGAGGAGAGGGAGCTTTCCTTAATTCCTAAAAGTCTTTAACCTCACCCATGATACCCCTTAATCAAGATTTAATCCAAATATTCTTGGATAAGGACATCACCACCTTTCGATCGCCTAACCTAACCGATCTTCTCAGCCCAAGGCTAGCCATGGGGAGGTGAACCCGACCAAACAAATGGGTTGACCAAACCTAGCCAAGATTAGCCATATCCCCATTCCATTTTGATCCAACCATTTTACACTTGGCAACCGCCAATCGAATACACTAAGAGCCAGCCCGACCTCCCCGAGCTTGATGGTGACCAATGCCCGGCCGGCCGACCACCGAGTCGCCGAAAACACCACACCCGAGAGCTCACATGTGAGCCCAAAATTGAAATTCTCACTCGCCGAGCCGCCCCATCCCCAATGCCCATTGTAGTTGTTCTTCTCTTGCCAAGAGCAGCCGATCCCAAGCCCTAACTCTCCCCGGGAGGCCCTCCATCCACCTCTATTTAAACCCGACCCCCTCATGGCCATGAGAGGAGAGTTGCACAAACCTCGCCGAAACTCGCCAAAATTGTTCCAAACCCTTCTCCATCCTTAGAGCGATTGATCCCCGATGTCAATTTGCCATAATCCCCACCAACGAATCCAATTTCTCAACCGAAATTTCACCCAAAACCAGGACACTTTGCCACAGACGAGCTAATCATCAAATCGACCGGTCCTACACCTTCACTGGACCAAGAGGAGAAGTTTCCCACTGAAAGCCCCATCTCCAAGCCACCCAGTTGCTCCAACCTCCAAGCTTTGTGATCGGCTGTGGTCACTTTCATAGCTAGGCTTGGGGACGCAATCGAAGGTGACACAACCCTCAGATCGAAGCCACACTTCTCTGAGCAAAGTTATGGCCTCACTCTTCTTCCCGAGCTTCTGAACATTCTTCATTTTTATTGAGTCAATTTCATGCCACATAAACTGTATGGATGTGTTCGTCTTCTCGAGACAAATCCATAGAGCATAAGAACGTTAAATTTGGTCAAGTATCGAGTGAGATCTTTGGCCTAGAAGGTGGACGGTTCTCGGGCTAGGAGGCTTGGGGACGATGAACGGATGCCGTTCATTTAATACACGTGCGGACGGACGGCCAGGATCACGCCGGATCAGGAGATGGAACGACACAGCGGGCCCCCGGAGCGCTGAGTCAGATGGCAGCGTCGAATCGGAGAGCGCCACGCGGCGTTTCGTAGCTGCCGAGGTTGACGCGGCGCCGCGTGGATAAATAGAAAATTAGGGTATTTTCTGATTTATTTAATTCCCTAAACTTCAAAAATCCATAACTTTGTCTAGGAAAATCAGAAAAATAAAATAAAAATACCCTCTTGCTCAGTGAACAGAGGAGAATAATGTGGAAAAGAAATTATTTAATTTCATCAAGTATTTTATTTTTAATGATTTATTTCCCTTCTGCAATGTTTTAATTCTCCATGCATATAGGAAATTCACCATGGCATGAGACTATAGTGGCTTTTGAAGCCTCTCGAATTTAGGAACATTCCCTGAATTTTCCAAAGTCGAGGCCATACCTATGAGAAGTTATTGATTTTTCAAATTCATGTTGCTCGTTTTGAGTATTTTACATCTAATAATTAGCATGTTGTGAAATAAATTCTAGGAAAATTTGGTGATGTCTCTTATGACTCGGAGGACCCTAGGAAAAATAGGTTTTTGAATTAGTTCATTTAAAATAACCCTAATTGGCTTAAACACCCAAAATGGCTCCTTAATTAATTAGAGCTAACCATACATCAAATTGGCTTGAAATCAATTCTCCACTGACCTTTAGGATCAGAGGAACCCACCATAAAAATTTGAAGTCAATTGGACTTCGTTAGTCCTACTAAATGGGTTGATTGAGCCATTTAACCATTTTAAACTTTAAAAATTCATAACTTTCAAAATACCTTTCAAAAATTCACCAAATTGGTTTTGGAGCCTCTCTGATATCAGGGGAATCTAAGGAAATTAAAATTTCATTTTTCTAAAAAATTTAATTTTTTGCATTATTTTAATATTTTAATAATTAAAAAATAATAAAAATCATAAAAATAATAAAATTCACCAAAATGTCACATTTTGAATTTTAATCACTTAGGAACAAATCCCATATTTTTTCTTAGGTCTATTTAATGAGATATTAAATTTTAAAGCCCTAGGGTAATTTTAAAATTAAAAAAAAATGTATTTTCTAGCATTTTCATTAAAATAATTGTAATAAATCAAAGAAAAATCAGAAAATTGCACAAATTGATACTCTGATTTCCTTGATATCACAGAGAATTTTGAAAAATATAAATTTCATTTTTTAACCTTTATTTTATTTTTAAATTAATTAATACTCCAAAACTTAAAATAATTATAATAAAAATAATATATTTCCAAAAATCACCAAAATTGATCCAAGTGGTCCCCTGGTCATTAGAAATGTCCCATAATTTTCTCAATGACAGAAACTTTCCCTTGGTCATATTATTAAATTTTCCTTGGAAATCCCTATTTTCTACCAAAAATAATTATATAAATAAATTAAATACAGAAAAATCACATTTTCTCCTCTCATGTCTTTATTGACATGTGAGTGAAGTCACATAAAAATTTAAAATTCATTTGAGCTCAATTTAGTGAAATATGAAATTATTAAGCTTGAAGGGCAAAATGGTAATTAAAAATTTTAACCCTTAATTAAAACTTTAGTTTTAATAAAATTAAAGAGTAAAATATTTGATCTTATTCTGATTTGGATGATTGAAATTTAAATAATTAAAGGGTAGAAACCTATTAAATAATTTAAAAATAAGTGAAATAAACCTTAATTAAATAATTGATTAAATTTGGAAGATTAATAAAATTGGAATTATTAAATAGGGATATTATTAAGAAGAGATTTGTTCTTTAATTTAAAGATCCCTAAATTAATCATCTCAATAATATTTAATTCCTAATTAAAATGATAATTCAAATTTAAGTTTTAAAATTAAATTATTAAACTCTTTTTAAATTTTCAATTAAATTAAAATTAAAAATAAAATTAAATTAAACATTAAATTGAATTAAATCAAACAAATTAAACAAATTAAATAAATTAAATAAATTAAATAAATTAAATAAATTAAATAAATTAAATAAATTAAATAAATAAAAAAATTAAATAAATTAATTAAATTAATTAAATTAATTAAATTGAATTAAGTTAAATTAAATCAAATTAAATTAAATTAAATTAAATTAAATTAAATTAAAATTAAATCAAATTAAATTAAATTAAACTAAATTAATTTAACATCAAATCAAACTAAATTAAATTAAATTAAATTAAATTAAAATTAAAATTAAATTAAATTAAATTGAAGTTAAATTGAATTAAATAACATCACCTAAGACATAAAGAAATTAAATATAAAGCAACTTGAACACTATTCCAAATTTAAACCTGTTAACTGAAATTAAACTAAATCACAAACCATTTGAACATCAATTTGCCCTCGAAAGCTTTTGTTGTCATAACTCCTAAACAGAACGTTAAATGAAATGTTACTTCCCTCATAAGATATTCAAATGTCCTAGTTCACTGAGTAAGATAACGACAAAAAATTGAATTCTCGGACGATTACTTCACCTGATTAATTAAATCCATTTAGACTTAAAAAACAATCCTATCAGTATTGAAAAGATGTTTAAGATTCTTCTTAAGCACTTCCTCAATATGATAGGATACTTATAAGAACAATTGAACTTAATTATTCTTTGATGAAGAAAATCGTCCTTAAACCAAAACACAAGAACATAGACGTCATAGGAAATGACTAGCTATAGGATTAGGAATTTGGTAGAAAACCATAACCCTTCCCTTAGCTTTACCTAGGAACCTGCTTAAATATTCTAATTATGTTTTAAGTGCAGCTTGGGATGACGGGAAGACCCTCCAGTGTACGCTTTTATTTTATTGCAATTTACATTATTGCAATTTCTTTAATCGCATCGCACTTACTTTTTCTTGCATGATAAACAACTGTTGCATGAAAACCCACACCTTTAGGATAGTCCCTAAAACTGAAACCAAAACTAAATTAAAAGTCATTACAAGATAAAATCCACCACCACAACACCTCAAAATATAAATCAACTCAAAATTTAATCACAAACAGAACACAAAACTACAATTACAACTAAATTAAAACATCCTGTTGGATGATCGGGAATACCTCAGATGATGTAACCTACGTGTTGCTAACGGGATTTCCCACGGTCTAAATGAAAGTGTGGAACTCATTTAGTTGAGTTTAGCAAATTCATCTGGACTAAGTGAATCCGATAAAAATAACGATGCTGGAAGGATGGAACCGTGGGATCTTAACCGGTGTCGTTATAATCAACTTTAAAATTTGTTTTAATTAAAATATTAAAAACAATTGGAAATTAAGATTTTTCTCTAAACCAAAACACTTTCCTCATCTCCTGATTTATGACTTCTATAACTAAACCTCTGCAACAACAAGGAGCTCGGAGCACGGTGGGCAGCATGGCCATCTTTGTTAGCAAAACAACTCTACATCAGCTAAACATTCCTAGAACTAAACAACAAAGCCATAGGACTTCGAGGTAGTTTGCCTAGTGCAACATAAATCCTCAACCTTTTGTTAGGCATTTGCATTGCAAATTAAGCCCTAACCGGACTTAGGATTCCGAGGTAGTCGTCCGATGCGACATAAACCCTCACATCTTCAAGGCTACTTGTATGATTTTACCATACAAATATAAGTCCTAATTAATTAAAATTGGCAAGATCAAAACATTAAATAAATATTAGGATCTTCCTAAATTCAAGCCAAACAATAGGATAGTCGGAAATTACCGAAGTTCGCTTCGAATCCGTAATTTCTCCTACCTTTCTTCCTTTGAAATCCCAAAATAAAATCTTCCAAATTTGATCCATTCCCTATTGAAATTCCAAAATTCAATCCTTTGAAAGCTTAAACTTTGAAATTCTTGAGAGCAGAATTATAGATTATTATCGAGAGTTTTCTTAGGTGATTCCCGTCACTTAAGATGTAATTAACTATAGGGGCTTGCCCTTATAGGGAATTTAAAGAACCCGTGTAATATAAACCTCGTTTGATGCTTTCATATTAAGCAGGGAATTTGTCGGCTTATAAAATTGGTTCCCAGACCAAACGGATGTCACAAATCTTCTAGTTTATTTAATCGAGCCCCATCACCAAACAGTGTGTATATTCTTCAAGATAGATACACGGTTTGTGATGTGGTGCTCGTTTATATAAACTATTCGGGATGTGAGATCAGTTTGATTTCATATCTTAAAAATTTTTAAACTTAAAATTACTTTCCAAATCAAATACTACTTTTCAAATTATTTATTTAAATTAAATTAAAAATTCACCGACAATTTCTGTTAGGCGACCCCCTTTTCAAAATAAAACACCCAACCTAAAAAAAATAAGCCGTACACACATCATCCACGTAGCACTCAACTTGGTTGTGAATGAGCTCTTCAAAAATCTTTATCATTGCTCTTTGGTATGTTGCTTCTGAGTTCTTTAGTTCGAATGGCATTACTGTGTAGCAATACACTCCGATTAGTGTTCTGAATGCTGTGAGCTTTTCGTCTCCTGGCGCCATCTTTATCCGGTTGTATCCACGAAGATCCATCCATGAATGAAAATATTTCATGTCGTCGAAGCAATGTCGATCATTAACTCGGGATTGGTAGTGGAAATTCATCCTTCGGACATGCTTTGTTCAAGTCTCCGAAATCCACGCAGTTCCGATCCGACCATTCTTCTTCCCGATCGGTACCACATTAGGCTAGCCAAGTAGGGTATTGTTCTTCACGGACAAATTTAGCGTCGATTAGTTTCTTAACTTCAACTATTACTTGTTGTTCAATTTCCAAACGCATCCTCCTGGAAGCTTGTCTGACTGGAACGGAAGTAGGATCTACTCCTAGCCTGTGAACTGCGACTTCTGAAGCTAATCCTGTCATTTCATCGTAACTCCAAGCAAAACAGTCCTTGAATTACATTAATTGCTTGATCATTTCCTCAGAATCTTCTTTATTAAGTAAGGAGATAACAAAGGTTGGTCTAGGCTTTTCGTTAGTACCTAAGTTAACTTCCATTAACTCATCTATTGTAGATTTAATTTCTTCTTCGAATTCTGGAGGAGCGTCTCCAATTTGTAAATCTTCAAGATCTTCTGTAGTTTCCAAACATTCTTCATTAGGTTTACAAGTGACAACCAAGCAAAATTCCGTATCGTCAACTGAACCTACGGTGCCAAATCCGAGACCATGTTTTGAACTGGGAGGCAGACCAGCATTGTTCCATAATTTTTCGAAGTGTTGTGATTGACCTTTTGCCCATTGTCGAGGTAAGACACCACGCTGAATTAAATTTTGAACACAGGGAGAGTACCACTCAAAAGGTAATTCCATTAATTCGGAAGAAGTGACATCTTCAAATTGTACATTGTTTTCAGTATTGGAAGAAGAAGTGCTACGGTAAAATCTGATTGGCTTCGCACCGCTGCTATGTACTTCTTTGACCACCATACCCTCGATCTTATTAGATTGGATCGGGGTCAGGGTCATAGTGTGTACATAGTGATTAATCTTCTCGTACATTGATTTGTATTCTTCGTTCTTTTATCTTCGAGAGAAATCTTGAATTGTGGTTTCTTCCAGTTTATTGTAGCTGCTTCTTTCTTGATTTCCTCTTCTTCCTCAGAGATGTTCTCCCAATCAACGTTGATCATCGGCCTTTTCTGTCCAACTGTCCCAGTGTCTCTTCCACGACCTCGTCCCCGGCCTCGACCTCGGATGCGAGTTCTGTAGAAACCTTCACCATCTCGCTGTAAGGGAGTGGTAAGTGACTGTTGGACTAGAACTTCAGGATCTTCATTGTCTCAAACTTCTTTTGCTTCATTTAGCACGGTGTTTCTGGAGAAGATTGTTTTCTTCGGAGGTGCGTAATAAGCTGCATCTTCATGGATTCCAATCTCATGTACGGGGAAAGGTTGCAAATCACCTTTAATGCACTGTTCTCCTCCTTCGTAGTATTTTATGCACTGATGCAGAGACGACGGTACCATTCAGTTTTCATGGATCCACGGTCGGCCCAGTAGAGCGTTAAACGATGTCTCAGAGTCAATTATGTGGAATTTTGCGGTTGTCTTTGCTAAGTCACCGGTCTTCATCAATGGTGTTATTGATCCAAGTGCTCTTTCTCCTTTCTGGTTGAATCCTCTTAGTAACATCTTGTCCTCTTCAAGCTCACGAGCATCAATTTCCAAGTATGCTAGCGTCCGAAGATTCATTATGTTGATTGATGCTCCTGGATCCACCAATACTCTGGAGAGCGTAAACTTTCTGATTGTAACTGAAATGTACAATGGTCGGTATTGATCGACTGTCCCAAGTAGTAGATCACTGTCCATGAAGGTAACACCTCGCTGTTCTTTTAATGAGCAAACCTCGTCCAAGGAATCTTTGGTCATCTGAGCTAAACAAATCTCTGGATCAAGTAAGGCCTTGATCAGAGCTTCCCTCATCTCTTTTGATAAGATGAGAGCGTCGTAGATGCTCAGTTTGGCTGGTAGTTTCCTAAGATGGGCTAGCACATTATAGTCCACTTTGTTATCATGTGTCTCGGCTTTCTTCCCGAATGGGAAATTCTTCTACTGGGGTTGATTCTTCCTGAACAACCACCTGCTTTCCTTTGTCTTTTGGACCCATTCTTGGAGGTAGAACCCTTCCGCTCCTTAAATTGACTTCTGTGATTTCTTCTGAATCTGGTGCTGAATTTACAGGTGTCTCCTTTTGAATCGGCATGACAGGTTCTTCTGGAGTTGCTTCGGAATCTGAAGGCTCTAACTCTATTGTGATTGGAGTTCCTTGGAATTCACAAATAGACTCATTGCTTGTTGAACTTTCGTAGCCTTCTTTATGAATGTCTTCTTTGTCATCATGATTGTCGAGGTTGTGTATGATTTGAGAATTGTTATTGGTATCGAAATCGGGATCCGGATTAGATTGGTTGTCGTTAGTTACGTAATCGTTAGAAACAGTCAAAACGTAGCCAACACCATAACTCTTATCATTATAAGATCCCACCGGAGCGAGCAAATAATCATACAGAGTCAGAGGTTTGAGGAATTTCTCCCCCGAATCGGAAACAACCATACTAGGATAAGCAGCCCCTAGTCTAGATTAAGAGCCTCGGTCTTCTCTTCTTCTACAATCTCTTTCTTTTCTATAGTCTTTTCCTCCTGGGGCGGTTCTTCAATTGCAAGCGATAGCGCCGGCTTGACAGGTTTCAAACTTTGAATTGAAGCACGTGCCGAAGCGGTTTGGATACGATCCAAAATTTTCTTCAATGACTTTGTTCAAGCAGTACTCCATCCATCATCAGTTGCATAAGGGTCTATCAGAACAACGAGATCCTTTGAAATAACATTGACAGAGCCTCCTTTCTGGGGTTTTTTCATGAATTCCTTCGGATCATTATGTTTCCTTTTCGGAGATTGTTATCAAGCCAACTCTTGAAGGTGATGCAATCCTCTATTTTATGTCCAAGCATCTGGTGGTAAGGGCAGTAGTTGGGATGGTCCGTCTTATTAACTTCTTCTGACTTCTTGGGTTCTGGCAATCAAAAATCTGAAGTCTTCATCAAGCTGTGGAACATCTTTGGCACTGCCTCATTCTTTAATGGATATTCTCTATTTATAATCTCCTTTAACGTGCACTGTGTTGCTCATATTGTTGAGTTGGATGATAACCGAGTTGAGGTTATTGATAGTTCGTCGAGGTTGTTGATAGCTCGGATCTGCATTGCTCCGTTCGTATTTGCATCAGTTCGTTTGCCCTTATCAACTACCGCGAAAATCCCAGATTTCTTTTCGAATGCCTTCACAGGCTTCTGTTTGTCTGTTTTGTCGACAAAACTTAGTTGCTTTGGTTCCTCTTGCAAGCTCCCGGCCTTGCTTAACAACTTCTTGAAAGTCTTAATTGTGAATCCCTTAAGGAGAAGTGCTATCAGACCGTGAATGCTTTTAAGCAAGATATCGACTGCATGCTACTCTTGTAGCTGTGGTTCACACTTCATGCTTAGAT